>JAJJWX010004917.1:0-77308 GCA_023529315.1 Papaver bracteatum | reverse complement strand
ATATATCCCTCTCACCAAAAGACGAAGTTCGGCTCCTCGAACTCGGCCTTAAATCGCCAAAAGATAAAGTTCAGCCTAGACCAAAGCCCTCGTGACCAAAAGTCAAGTTCCCCCCTCACTTCAACCCTCGTCACCAAAAGTCAAGTTCGTCCTTGACTACATCCTCACGCCAAAAGTCAAGTCCAAGATCGACTACATCTCTCGTCGGCAGAAGTCATGTTCAACCCGACTACAACCCCTCGTCGCCAAAACTCAACTTCTTCTCGATTATTGACCTCATCGCCAAAAGACAAGTTTAACCTTGATTTCATCCCTCACTTTGTTAAAAAACAAACATATCCCCGACTTGATCCTCACTTACAAAAAACATGATTTCAACCCTTATCGCAAAATACGAGTTCAACAGTCTTTGGTTGCCAAATTACAAGCTCATCCTTAGCTTCAATCTTGTTTTCAGAAAGACGTAATTCAACCCTCTTGGATCAAAATTAATTATCACGAGAGAGACTCATCCATTGGTCTACAAGGTACTTATAGTCAAAGATTTCTAACATACGTCCTAGTGAGTCACCCTAGTCATGATGTCACGATTCTAACACACGTCACCGCGAGACACATTGGTTGTATGGGCAAAAATGAATCCGGTACATCCATGGGAGATACGACTGGTCAATGTTTACTCTAAACAACGACTTATCTTACCTGGGCCTTTGAATGGTTCTTATAACATCCCCACTAGATACACTGACCATTCTATCTCTGTACCTCGTGACAAACTCCTAGTCCTTTCATTCCAGGGTTGGCTCCTCTCAGTTCTCCTTTTAACATCCTTTCGAGATACAATGGACTTATCTTCCCCATGATATGGACAAAGTCAGGGTTGGATCCTAATTAACACATCGACGTGAGATACACCGATCAAAAATAAGTATTGCATAGGTCTCATTGAGATATTTCCATAAGGACAAAAGACATTATTAGCCTCACTATTTTTATTAACTTGTTTAAATCTCTAAGCATACCCTGGAAGATCGAACAAGTAACAGTAATGGATGTAAATCCCTAAGCATATCTAATGAGATCGAACGAATTCTAGATATGGATGAATCTTTATTAGAATTGAATTATATAAATTTTATGCATAATTAATAAGATTGGGCTAATTGTAAAGTTGATGATTTTTCTTGAAATTGACTGGTGTGAACATAAAGTTGGACGTATCTTTCTCAAGGAAGATAATGAAGCTCGGAGAGTGTAGAAGAGAAAGAACTGTGGTGATAGTGTTGGTAAGAAGAAGGTTAGGTTTACGATTCAGCGTTGTTCTTTTTATTATACAATGTGTTTTGATGTAAACTAAAATCCCAAGAAATTATCATCAACTTATGTAACTCTTTCAGCATATTAAATATGCTTGGAAAAATTACGGAGACGAGCATGTAAATCTATTTCGGGATAAAATTCAATAAATCTCTAAACAAATCTAGTGAGATTGAAGTAATATATACTTGGACGAATTTTCTCTCGATTTGAATTATGTAAATGTCTATGCACATTCAAGAACATTGAACGAATCTTAAAGCCGATGATCTGTCTTAAAATTGTATAAATTTCGGAAACTAAAATTATGAGATCTTACAAGTATTGGTGACTTTGTAAAATTGGGAAAATAGGAATATCAGTGATTCGAATATAACTTACATTTTTTTACATGTATATAACTTACATTTTTTTACATGTATATAACTTACATTTTTTTACATGTATATTTTTACTTTTAAAAAATATGAAATAAAATTAACTTTTGTTTTTTAAATTTTTTTTTTTTGGAAGAATACATTTTCATTTAAAATTTGGAGCCCAAAGTTCCCACCAAATTTATTTTTTTCACAAAATACCTAATACCGTCCACAAATTTTTACATCTCCTCACATCTCTTTCAAATCTAACGATGATAAACTATGACAAGTCATCGATCCGTATGCACCCGGGAAGGTATTTAGATCCCTCGATATTTCCAACAAAAAAATTCTTTTCCCTCCACTGGAAACCTAGCCGCATCCTTTGATAAAACCAGTATCAAAACCCACAAGCAGAACTTCATTCCATTCACCACCCAAAGATAAGAAGATAATTTTCTCTCACCAAATTTCTTTGAGATTTTAATCTATTAATCTACGTTAAAGCTAAACCCATCAGGATGATTTTTCTATAAAAAATAAAATCATCAACAAGTTTCTTCCATTAAAAACCCACTAAAGAATTCCCTCCATAAACATATAATCCATCAAATCTTTAGGGCGTGTTCTTCAGTAAATTTTGATTTCCAGTCAAATCTTTAACCCGACTTCGGATCTGACATCAGATCCATTATCAGCATGTTTGTGTCACTCATAAAATGTTTTCGTAGTCATTTACAAATTCCAATTGTTCGATCTAATGGAGGAAATCAGAGATTATCCAATTGTAAATGTAGAAATTCATTAATCTGGTAAGTAAGTCTGATATACGTTCATCTGTTCAATTCAAATACGTTTTATGTGGATTCAATCTTTCGAAGTTTCGGTGCCGGTTTACATATTTGTGTTTCAATTTTTTTTAAGATTCCCCATTAGTTTCTCATAAATCTATTGAGTCGTGTTGGTGTACAGAAAACAAATTGATTTGTTAATTGGATTTTCTTTTTGTTCGAATTAAGTGTCGGTTTGGTTCGTTTGAAGGACTTCGATGTCTGGGTATCCATCCACAGTTCAAATTAATCACAGTTAGGGGTAATTTTCTTCTTGTCTTTCTTTCCCCCCTTGTTTGAGCTAATCTTAGTCATCATTTTGATCTATGCTACCTGTTTGACTTGTGAATGTTTAGTAATTGAGTCCAAAAAAATATAGGAATTGAATCTAAAAAACACATATAGTTTGTGTTTTCTACAATTTATCTGATTGGCATATTTGAAATGTTATCTGATCAAGTTTGAAATTTACTAAATCTATGACTGCAGGTGCATGGTTCTGGTGCCCGTGATTCTAATCTCCTTGAAGACATTTGGAACATATGTTGCTAAAAGAGGTCATGCCTGTCAATAGCTAGTGCTGTTTTCAAGCAAAGGCTGGTGCTATTTGTAATCGGGGAGTAGACTAGTGCAGTTGTAGCATCATTATTCAATTTTCCATTCTGGTCTGCCGTGTCAAAGAATTTCAGTATGTATTTTAATTCAACTACTTTTGTAGTTTTCAATGCTCTGTGGTTCTGTCAATTTGCTAATGCGAAGTCGTTCAGTTTCTATTTCAGGAAGATGGATCCCAACGATTTTGATTTGTTGATTTGGTCTTGGCCTTGGGTTCTTCATCTGTATTTGATTACATGTCCGCAGGCCTATGTTTTGGTGCTTCCTTTTATGAGGTACATCTTGTCACTGAGATATGGGTTTCGATCAGTGCCTCTATGAATCAGAATACCCGTACAAGGTAATTTTATAATAAGATTGATTCTTGATATTAACCAAGAAAACCAAGTTTACCTATGGTTTTTTTCTCTCACTAATAGGTTGCTAAAATTTTAAATTTGTATTCGACGGATTCATATTATATCTATTTGTTGGTTTGGGACTATAAGCTAGATTTCAATTTTTGCACCATACAGTGTCTAGGTTGAATGGTTGGTTTTTAAATAAAAATATTGTCTCACTAAGTTAGGTTCAATTGCCTGTTTGCTTACTTTTCTTATGGCAGTTGATCCTCGTGATTTATTGGACTTTAAAGCTTCTCTTTGTCTTGATAGCTATGTAACGTAATTGCCATACAAATTTACCCTTGTTTCTTTCTTGAAACTCAATCTTCTTGATGTGCTTCCGTTGTCTCACACTCATGTCATGACTTGTGCTTCAACTCCCTTTAGATAAAATATTGAGTGTGCAATTGAGTTATGCTTGCCTTGTTTACTGTATGAAGTCACTTTTGGTGATGCCCACTTCAACTTGAAAATTTATAAATCTATGCAGCCAAATAAGTTCTTAATACCATCATAAATCAAGCCTTGAATTCAATTTTTATACTAGCCTATTCTGTTTTTGAAACTTACCCCATGTTTTGATGAAAATTACCTAGTCAATTACGTTTTCGAAACTTACAATACATTCTTGACTGCTATATGAATTGATCTTGCAATTCTTTATAGACCTCCACTCTTGCATTTTCATTCAGTAAGTATCTAAAAAACTCCTTCATGTTGTTGTTTTGAAACTTCCTCCAGTGGCAATAAGTTAGAATTCTTTTGTAAATTTTGTATTCTGGACCCTCCTTCATGACATCAGCTGAACAAGTCTTACAACCCTTCTGGATCAAAGAAATTGCAGTTGGAGTTCATGTAATCGTGTTGTTTTCAAAACTTTTTTTTTTGAAGGAGAGTTGTTTTCAAAACTGCTCTGGCTAGAAAGAGGGGATAAATGATAAAAATCGTGCCATCCGTAGTGGGGAACCTTTTAAAATGTATACGTGTCTTAGAAAATGTATAGTATCAAACACGGTCAAGACGACCCCGTGTCCAAACAGATGGACAATGGTCACGATTTACATTTACCCGAGACCAACATACTTTTAGTCACGTTCATTGGTAAAACCGTGACAAGCATAACCGTGACAAAAACCCATTATTGTACTTATGTTTCCATGTTCCTCTAATAGTATGAATACAAGACTGCTCCTTTTGCCATGTGTCATAATATATGAAACTATATTTGTGATTAGTTACAAATCAATCAAGTTTTAGGGAAATAGGGCTATGGTCTGAGCCTACTGCTACTAAGTGAGTTAACTGAGCATTTTGAAATTGTGAGTTCCATTCACTATTTGGTACTTCTCTATCTAGTATTTCTTGTATGTTGGCTATACCTTCTCTATGATTGTTCCAAGTGTAATTATATCCCATGAAGCCTAAATCAAGTAAGCCAGCATTATTAAGAATATTTTGATAGTACTCACTATCAAATTTTTTGAAAGGCAGCCCTCCTAATTTATCCTCTTGACTAAATATCATGTTCATATCCCCCAACAATACCCAAGGTAGAGAGTTTTTATCTACTTGTTCTGATATGTCTGATAAAAACTTCCATGCTATGTGTTTATTTCTTGGGTATGGGAAACTATAGAAACATGTTAAAAGCCATTTCTTTGATTCATGGTTGGTCTGAACTAGTATATTTATCATGTTTGTATTCCATTGCATAATTTCAAAGGCAAAACCATCCACCCAAGATAGAGCTAAACCTCCTGCCTTTCCTACAGGGCCTACTATGTGTATATTAGGATAATCTTTCAGCAGGCTCCTTACTAAATGTTTTTGTGACTTAGTTTCTGATAGAAACAAGATTTCAGGTTTCTCTAAATCAATTATTTGTTTTAGATGGTTTTTCATGAAAGGGTTACCGCATCCCTGAATATTCCATGCTATTAATCTCATTTCTGAAATTCCTATGAATTTCCTAATATTTATATATATTTAGATTATTAGAATTTCCTTATGATTTTCCTTTCAAAGACTTATAGTAAGGTTACCGGTAGCCACTATAATAACAAGATAATATTCTTAATTGGAAATGAATTGCATTTAAAAAAATAAGACTGTAGACGAAATAGTTATGGAAAAAACCTGTGAATCCTCCTGTTACTGTAGGGGGATTAACTCCGGGAAGGAAATTGGATGATAGACATTTGTGCTTGCTGGATGAATAGCCATATTTGAACGTATTGATGAATTTCAAGAATCTTCTTCGTAAAATGCGAGGGAAGAGAAGAACTGCTCCGAAAACGAGGAAGAGGGGAATTCTGAAATTGAAATTTTAAATGCAGACCTTGGCTGAGTCAATGGGGTATGAAGTGAGGATGAAATGCATGATGATGAATGATTAATGCAATTAAGAGAATTTTTGGTTGATGTTGCCGGAGCAGAAGGGGAAATTAGGGATTCCAAATTTTCCCCCAAAATAGGTGAAGAGAAAGATAATCGTCTAGCAATTGGGTTTTCTTCACCGAGTCTAGTTAATGGACTCAAAGTTGGTTCCGGGTTCTGAAGTTGTAGTTCATAATTAGAACCAAAATATCGGTTAGAACTAGAACCCGATACCATCTCGGCCAGAACTTTGAATGTTTCTGAGTTAGCAGATCGGAACGATTCATCCGATGAAGAAATTAGTATAAAATTTTTAGGCAAGTTATATGGGAGTGTTATTTTTCCCAGTACAGACGAAGATGCCAAAGGCATCTCATCATCAGAAGCAATAATTGATGAGTCAGTGATGACAAAAGGACCTAAGACATCGTAAAAATCAGAAGGTCTAAGATTAGATGAACCAGGTTGCCTTTCGGTATGGAGATTCTCATGACTGTCATTGAATAAAGCGGTTCTTGATGACGCGTAAGTTCGAAGATGTCATGAAAGGTTTCCGTACTCAGTGATTAAGGTATTCTCGTACTGGTACATGCACTCATGTATGATCAAAGTTATCCTTGGGATTCCAAACTTGGATCAGAACATCATTCAACCAGTTCATATCATCACTTGGATAAGGTGAGTTTAGCAGTTATATCATAGATGTGTTCAAGTAGTTTTCCTAAAATAACAGCACATTCACTAACTTTGTGACCAAACCTTAGACATTGAGATCATAATTTAGAGGGGAGATTGATGAAGTTGAAGTAGATTGATGTGACTGGGTATCTTCCTACCTTCACTAGTAAATGGTGTACAAGCGGTTTTTCTATGTTTACCCAAAGTAGTACTCTTGGGACAAAATCAGGTGATTCAGCTGAGGTAAAAACTCTCTCCACTTGACCAACCTTACTTGCAATTAAGCCTAACATTTCCTCAGAACGGTGTTCAAACTTAGTATTTGAGATAGAAGCACATATTGGAATTTCCTTAACTAAATCTGTTGAGATTTTGATCCCTTGATAAGCAGTTGTCGCAGCCAGTACATTCCCAAATGGGTACCACGGTCCATTAGACGATATCCAATGGAAATCTTCCTTTTTACGAAAAGTGATAATGAATAAATTAGGGTCAACTTCCCTAATTTGAAATGTTATTTGACCCCCACCAGAAGTTTTTTAAAGCTCCTCTTACTTCCCATTGATGAAGCGATGTGGTTGAAAAAACCCTAGCTAGAATGCTATACTCTTTAATGCCATAGTCTCTGATAAAAGAAGGAGGAGTTGGTAGAAGACCAATATTGCGATGATTAGCAAGACGTTGAGCCAAAGAAAGGCCGCTTAAATGCCTATACAGATTATGCTTGTTTTCCATGTTAAGAATAGAGAAAAAATTAATGGAGATAAGGGTATGCAGATGTGATACTGGATGTACAATGCTGATAAACAAGTGAATATAAATAGTAATGTTGTATTTCTATGACTGATGCCCGAGATCAATCCTAGATTCGAATAATAAAGAATTCACCTCCTACTACACCAATCGTAAGTCGACAGCCCTTTTGAAGTGATTATTTGCTTTAATCGAGGTACGAGGTGATGTATAGGCCTTGGCCTCGATTCATGTTATGATACGATTCAGAATAATTTAGAAGTACTAGCGCCTTGCCAGCATTACTCTGGTTAGCCAGGGAACGCAATGAATAATTGTATGGAGCAATACAAGATTTGATGTAAACCTATTGTCCACAGGTTAGAAAGAAAGGTTATGCCTCGGGTTTAACAAGCATGAATTAGATTTGAAATTCCATTTAAAATATTATACAAAAAAATCTATATATCTAATGCCCTACTACCATCTCAGAATCTTGAAAAGTAATTAGAATAATAGGCTAATATAGGTTATTAATGACTTGTCGAGAGTTTATCTTTACTCTGCCTGGCACAGGCCATTAAGGTTGATTGAACAAGGGGAGAAAGAAATCAAATCGATACAAAAGTAAAGCCGTAAAAGAGAAGGCGTACTGCCAGAAATTTGCAATTAATATCGATGCACTCGAGATAAGAAAAGGAGAGAGGAGAAGAGGAAGAGATTTTAACACGCCTTGAGGCCTATTTTGCCTTATAAAAGATACACTATCTCTGTTCAGAAGTACTAAAAAAAACCCTGTAATTTTCTTTAGAATACACAGTAAGAAGTTTAGTTTTAACATGGCTTGTAACTAGAGCTGCACATGAGCCGGTACAGTTCGGGATTCTGTTTGACCCGGTACCTGTACAAGGAGTTGACCGGTTCTTCAATTTGAGTACCTGTACCGTACCGGTAATACCGGTCCTGTTCCACTCAGGACCGGGTTTTTACCTAGTATGAAAACTTTCTCAGAATATATTAAAAATGTCTCAGAATATATTAAAAAAATTAAAAAAACGTAACCTTCTCCATATTTCTATTTTTTTTTTAATTTTTTTTTTTTTTTTTTTTGGGTACTATCGGTACGGGGTGGCCGGGAATAAGGTAAAACAATTACACATCCCGGTCTACTCCAAGTATCGACTTTCAGAACCCAGTAAATGTCACCGGTAACTCGGTCCGGATCGATACAACTCGGTTCTTGATTGAGTAATCCGGACCGGGTCTTGTCTTTGCTCTACTTGTAACCATGGTGTTGTTCCTAAGGAGCTCCGGTTTCGTATACTTGGGTGATGCGATGCGAGAAGGAATCTTCATCGTGTGCACTATTATTTCTGCTATTTATGGCACTGACTTATTCCTTCATGGACAAAGCAGGTTTCTTGGTTGGCTTCTTAATCGAGTCCGTTGTCAAAAGGACTGGAAGAAGAGGAGAAGATTAGAGCTGAAAGACAGATTGCACTTGGACTTCCTATTGATGCAGCTATTTTGTTTAATAAACTGCCTCCAGGGTTTGAGTATGACTATGTCCTAAAGATGGAAAGCCATTTCAGCTCTAATCTTCTCCTCTTCTTCCATCTTTAGGACATAGTCATACTCAAACCCTGGAGGCAGTTTATTAAACAAAATAGCTGCATCAATAGGAAGTCCAAGTGCAATCTGGACTTGGACTTCCTATTGATGCAGCTATTTTGTTTAATAAACTGCCTCCAGGGTTTGAGTATGACTATGTCCTAAAGATGGAAAGCCGCTATAATTGGTGCAAGGGGAAGGGTAATTTCGAAGCCTCCTCCGCAGCCGCAGAAAGAGGTGAGTTAGCTTAGAAATCCATAAGCTCAGGCCCTAGAAGAAGAAGCCAAAGTGTCTTAGTAATTTCTATATTATCCTGTTTTTATATTTTACTTGTTTGTCTTTAAACTTCCGTGACTCGTTTATCTATCTATTGTCGCTTAATCTACTCTATTTGTGTCTACTTAGACTGTTGAAACTCTCTTTTTTTCTGTTTAATCTTTATCTAATCTTGCTCATGTTAATCTTTAACTATTTTTCGTTTGCTCCTGATCTAATCTATAGTACCATCCATGAGAAAAGAGAAGTTTCCGATTGTTTAGTTATCCTCAGATCCAGCTTTGTATCATCCATGATTCCCCTCCTTTTGTTTGTTCGCCCGGATCAGAGGAGAACACAAGCCGGTAGACTACTCACAGTGCATTATAAATTGAATCGGAGAGTTAGATGAATGAAGTTTTCGAAAGAAAACTAAAGAAAACTAGCCGTTGTTTGTCAGAGCGAGAGAGGAAGAAGTAAAATGAGAGAGAGAGAATTGAATTGATTGATGACTAGCTATCCTAAAATGTATTAACTGATATAAAAATTAACGAGCTATTACATTCCAAGATCACCTGTTACACACTACCCTACCATAAAATAAAATAACAGTAAAACCAAAACACAACCCGGAAGCACAAGTAAGAAAAATATCTAACTTTGAGAAAAAAGGTAAAGCCCATAGTAAGAAAATATCAACTTTCAGAAAAAGTGATACTTTCGCTTAGTTTCGGGAAAAGTGATATTTTCGTTTTGTTCAAGAAAAAGTGATATTTTTTCTGGAACAGGGGAGAAACATCACTTTTTCTGAAACGGGGCAAAAGAATCACTTTTTCTGAGACGAGGCGAAAGTGTCACTTTTTCTGAAACGAGGTGAAAGTATCACTTTTTTCCGAAACGGGGAGAAATGATCATTTTTCCTGAAACGGAATGTGAAAGTAGTCGCGGACAAATACCATCTTCAGATTCTTCTTCGGTCGGCCCTCCCACCGTGGCAACAGTTGTACTGGTATGGACACTTTTTTATAAATGGTATGTCATCAATTTACATTAAAAGATTGTATTTGGTGTTCATGGTTGGTATTTTTCACTTGACACAGTTATCCCTCCCTTTTAGTCCAATTACTATAACTGATTGTATATCCTATTTTTTAGGGGTGTAATTGGAATGCGAACTTTAATATAACATATCTAAAAATCGGTGTCTTAAAATTTTACAAATTTTATCTCGTTGGAAAGGTAATAAAAAAACCTACGCAATGAGTACAAACAATATCAAATTTAAAGTTTTTACGAAAAGTTCAGAGGTATTTATCATTTTAGGCACAATTTTATAAAATTAAATGTATATGAATTATGCAAACCACCACAAAGGATACACAATGCCATATTTTGGTTTATGCATTAACTAACGTTGCAACTAATTAAACGATGTACACCCTCCATTTCAAGAAAAGTGATACTTTCATTTTAGGCATAATTCTCGAAAATTGAATACATAATAATTATGCAAACCAACACAAATGATGCATAACACATCATGCAACCATATTTTGGTTTATGGATCGACTAATTTGTCGTTTCAGAAAAAGAGATACTTTCACATTCGGTTTCAGAAAAAGTAATACTTTTACCCCGTTTCGGGAATAGTGATACTTTCGCTTAGGGTTGGCAATGGATAGCCGATATCCGAGATCCGTTTATGAGAATCCGACATCCTATATGATTTAATCCGACATATCAGATATCGGATATCAGATATTCTATCGGATTTTATCCCTTAACGATATCGGAATCGGATTAGGCTGTTTCCGTTAGGTTAATATCCGACATCCGATAGCCTAGGGGTGTATTTGTAATTTCGTACCCTAGGTATTAAAAAATGGTCTTCTTTTCTAGATTTACAATTAACGTGTCAGACAATTTCGCTTTCTGAAAAAAATTATTTGCCTCCCTGCACATATTTTTGTTACCATTAGCATTAATTTGTGATCTTCTTCATTTCGCCTGTTGATACTCTTCACACAGTCTTGATCTGCTTGTGAATAATGTCAACGTTATTATTGCTAATCAAGTTTTTCTTGCTGTAGCTAGAGGTGTAAAACGTGCCGGCCCGGCACAGCCCGGCACACGAAGTCGCGTGCTTCACATGCCATGTGCGTCTTTGTGCCAATGATTTAAACGTCTTTGTGCCGTCTTTGTGCTTTACTAGTCAAAAGTTAGGCACAGCACACGAATAAACGTGTTGTGCCGTACTGGCACACGTGTTATAAACAATTTGAAATCACTTAATGGTATACATTAAGACGGACATTATTACTAGAATCTAAATAGACAACATATTATTTGAATTTTTTTCAAGTAAAATCAACAAGTTTATTATTCAATAAAAAGAAATAACCCATCAAATATAAAATTGGATCATTGTCATGTAAATTAATGTTCTAGTCAAATATAGGTAATGACATTATAACAACGATATTGGAATATATTTTCCAAATATTTAGGTATTATATTATATGTGTTGTTATAAAAATAAGTCAGCATAAAATGTCAAAAACTAGCTAGAATAGTGACTCTTTTGTGAAATATACACAAAATGTGATTTATTATGCCTTGTTATATTGTGTATTTGTGCATGTTATGACGTGCTTTCTTAACGCGATGTTGTCTTTGTCTTTGTGCACGTGCTAACTGCGTCGCGTCTTTGTCTTGGGCTACTGTGCCAATTAGTCAAACCCAGCACATCTCATTTAACTAACGTGCTGTGCCGTGATGGGCTGGGCTGTGCTCAACTTTTAGCGTGCTGGCCTGGGCTGTGCTCGTGCTGGCACAGCCCAGTTTACACCTCTAGATGTAGCTGATGAATTTGACTTAAGACCCTACAAAAGTGCCAATTAAGTACTGTTTTTGCTAATTCAACTTTCTTTAACTATGCCAGCAAAGTCATATCACATTAAACAAATCTTAATATCTGTAAAGCAGCGATGGTGTATGTTCTCAGTTGTTAGAAATGATTTTGAGCAAGACATAGCACACTCTGAAACTTCTGTTTGCCTGTTCCTGCTTTGTGTCTTCACATGGCGTATATCTATATCCTTGCTTTTCATCTGGTTTTATTCATCTTCCTTTAACCAGAAGTGTTTCTCTGTTCAGCTCTGTTCAGCTCTGAAAACGCTCGTATTACCTCTCAAAACTCAGTTGATACCTTCACCAAACAATCCCTCTTTCCACCTTAACGTTAGCTTAACGGTTTCGCTTACAGTAGGAACTCCTCCGCAAAATGGAAATGGTTTTTGTCTGGTGCCTATTTGATTTTAACGGATAAAAATCATATATGGGATAGTTTAACCTTAACTTTATCGAATTGGATATATTGATATCCGCCGGATGTTATCGGATATCGGATATCCACTAACCCTTAATCTTAACCTTATTGGTATGCCCAATATCCAGCGGATATTTATCCATTGACATCCCTACTTTCGGTCCATTTCGGAAAAAGTGATACTTTTTCTGGAACAGAGCGATGTTTTTTTTGAAACGGAGCGAAAAGATCACTTTTCCTGAGACCGGGAGAAAATATTATTTTTTATGAAACGGGGTGAGAATATCGCATTTTCTGAAACAGAATAAAAGTATCACTTTTCCCTAAACAGATGAAATTTGCCGCAGACAAACCCATCTTGAGATTCTTTTTCGGTCGGCCCTCCCACGTGGCGACGATTATATTAGTATACCATAGCTCCTAAAAACCAATCCTAATGCAGCCCAATAATAGGATTCTAATTAAACGAATCAATTTGAGGACTTAGTTGGGCCACCAGTAGACTACAAATTGTGGGCCATAAGTGGAATATCAATTTTGGGCCACAACAGAAATTCCGGAGCCTGGTTGAATAAATTTGAGCACCTTCTAAATATTGACAACCTTCCTAGTTCCTACATTCAGATTCCAACCTAAAGATGTTTATATATACCCTGCAGGATTTTTTTGTGGCTTGTTATTTGCACCAGCAAGAATCAGAGGATTTTTTTTTTTTAGGAGAAAGGTTAATTTTTTATACATCGTGAAAAGGAAAAGAGGAAAGAAAATAAAAAATTAGGAACGCCTAGGCAATTCCGAGAGGATTTTGTTGGAGGAGGGAATGATGGAGAATTTAAATCCAGATTTGTTACTTGAAATACTTACTCGATTACCTGTCGAATCTGTCATACAATGCAGAAAAGTATGCAAACTCTGGCGAAATCTCTTGGGGAAACCAAAGACTGGTATGCTTTTTGCCCATAGGCGTAGTTTCTATGGCGAGACCCAACTCTACTACAGAGAACAATCTTCTCCAATGGTAAGCTTCAATTCTACAGGAGAAGTACAACAAGATTTTTACAAGACAGTTACAAAGGTAAGCTTATTAAATATGCCCTTCAGCTTAGTTGGTTCTTGCAACGGTCTAGTATGTTACAAAACTTTTGAACTAGACAAATATTATATTAATATTTCAAATCCTGTCACTGGTGAACGTATTCGTCTTCCCAATCCTCAGAGATGTTTCCGGTGTGACCGTATTCCGTCGCTGAATACACAGTGGGGATGCAATGAGTTTGTTGGATTCGGTTATTGCCATTCCACCAAGAAGTACAAGGTTGTTAGCATTAGTTACCGAAGTGAAAACATGATTTACGAACGAGTCTATGCTCTTGGTGATGGCCACTGGTGGAGGGAACGAGAATTTACATGTGATACCAAGATGTTTGCTGGTTGTCAGCCATTAGGCGTTTTTGCTAATGGGGCAGTTCATTGGTTAAATAAAAGAATTAATCGTGGTATTGTAGTCTTTGATTTAAAAGATGATACCCTTCGATTTCTCCCGTCCCCACCTGGTCATATTCATTCCGGTTCCTATAAGAATGTTTATCTCTGGTCGCTTGAAGGGAGCCTATGTCTTTGTTACATAAAACATAGTGGTCTGATGGATATATGGGTATTCAGGAAGAACATCTTTAGTTTGAAAGATGAAACCTACTTTAACTCGTTTACTTGGACTAAGGGGCTCAGCAGAAAATGGGATTCAGAGGCTGGAACTCCCTTACGTCGGAATGATAGTGAAATTCTGATATGGAAGGATGGCCTGCTCTCTTGTTACGACCCTACAACTCTTAAGAAACAATGGTATGCTAACGGTCCTGATGGGACTGTTGAAGCAGTTCCTCATATGAATAGCCTTGTTTCCCTGAAAAATCTCGGAGAAAAGTTAGTTGATTGTTAACATTTGCGTCTGGAGGTTTAGCTTGCACACTATAGGATGAGTGTTTAATTCGAACTGAGAAGTCTATAGTATTTTTAAGATATTGTTCACAAAATCGGAATTCTTTTATAATTTTAGTTTTTTCCATTTACTTAAGACTTTAATGACCTAAGAACGCGATCGAGTTATATATCTGAAGCTGGAGATCCTAGTTCATGCTTGATGGAGAAACGGTACTTGAACGTTGTTAGATTGTATAGCAACACCAATAGGGGAAATGCGAGTACTGCCAAACAACAGGGAAAGCTCAAATAAGAAATAAAGGATTTGTGCTTCAAAGAAAAAAAGAAAAGAAAAGAAAAGAAAAGAAAAAGAAAGAGATGGAAAGGATTCAATTCGATGCCTAGCCTTTTGATGATTTCACATCGATTCTTTACTAAAAATTAGGCTCACTGGTCTGGATACACAGCTCTCCTGCTCAAAAGACTTCGTGAGATGCATATGATCTGCAATCCATTTCTCTGCTAGCTTTTGTTCCTTGACTACAGCATCCCTATTTAAACTTGTTATCTGTTCTTAAGTTGTACAGGATTATCTGTTTTTCTTTTATGGGCAATCACATATTGCAGCAAGAGTAGCACTAACATCATAAGATTGTGCTGTTGGGTCGGGAGTGCCATTGCAATTGAACAACAAAAGATGTGTTACACTGCCTACTGCACTTAGGTGTTCCGACCTAGGAGAAATTTGGTCTTCATGCCTGCTGAAGTCTTAGATTAAGAACTAAAAGCAATGTAAAAGTTTGTAATCAAAGCATTACGCGAAACTTAATATTTTATGGTGAAACAACTTCTCCCAAAGCTAAACAAAAACTAATAGTATTAATTTATACAAAAAATTGGTTAAAAAGACCAAAATCAATAATTTTTGGGTGAAAATGACAGTTAGATTTTGATACTGTTTAAATGGACAAAAATGTAAAAATTGGCTGGATATAAACAGTTTCATCCTAACTATTTCAAATACTTTTTTTTTTATTTAATTTACATCAGGATACATCCAGTTTCATCCTTGCAATTTTTTAAGTTTAAGTCAGGATGAATCCAGTTTCATTATTGTTATTTTTTTGGTGTCCATTTCACCCAAACTAATTTTTCTCGTCCATTTGAACCATATTTAAAAAATATTTGGACAAATGACCCATTTTCCGTAATATTTTAAAACTGATAGTATTAAACTTAATATTTTTTGGTTAGTCTACGACCCTAATATATCAACTGCATGTTCTACGATCCAGACCTTATTATGCCTAAAAACATACGATCCTTTTACAAAAAATCTCTAAAATTAAATTATAGTTACTCACTAACTTGCTATTGGGAACCGGCCTATCACATGGCTTATAAAAGAACGCGCAATTGGGGAATATCCATATTAATTCCCCCAACCTTGGGTGTCTGATAAGGGGTGTTTTTTTGGGTATGAAAATACCAAAACACCCTTAGATTAATTAAAAAAACTTATGAAAAGACTGTTTTACCCTCCCCACAAAATTAAAAACTTAAAATCAAAACCAAACACAAAATCAGTTATCCCCCATTTCTATATCGGCATAGTCGTGTGAGGGTTCCAAATTTTTTTTCATCTTCTTCATCGTTATTCATCGACGATTAATCGTTAAATCAAAAATTTCTTCGTCGATTAACCTACCCGAATCATAATTATGCCTCCACGGAAGAAAACAACTTCCAAATCGAACCCAAGTCAAGCGAATCCAAGTCAATCGAACCCAAGAACGATTGCTCAACAGAAATTGAAAAAAAAAACTTGATTTGATTGCTCAAGAGGAGGAAGACAAAGAAGCAGAGTTATCGGACGATGAACTACTAGCTAAGATGGCTTCTGTGAGAAGGTTAGTCATTTTGAACTGTTTAATTAGTGTTTCACTCGATTTGTAGGTATGGGTTTAGGTCAAAATCGCAAAAACCTAGATGCAAATTTTCAGTTTCAGCAATTCCGGCATTTAATTTAGTATGAATGCCGCACCGGTAGTGAAAACCGGCATGCAATCTAGGATAAATACCATGCTGGTAAATATCCTGGCATAATATTTAGTATGAATACCACACCGTAAATTGGTACCGGCACTCAATCTAGGTTGAATACCACGCCGGTATTGAACTTCTAATATACAGAGACCCATTGTTTAGTGAGTTGTACCGGCACTCAATCTAGGTTGAAAACCACACCGGAAGTCTTTTTTTGGTATCCAGGATTTTTAGAATTCTTTTCGGCATTTTCGACATTTAATTTTGTATGCCATTACTTCAATCCGGCATGGACGTTTATTATATAAAGATGCCGGTATTGGTGTAAATTTATCCAGGAAAATTTCTGAAGTATACCGGCATTTTCGACGTTTAATCTTAAATGCCGGCATTTATACCCGTCATGAAAGTTTATTATACGGATATGCCGGAACTAGCTAACGTCATGGTTTGTATGCCGGTACTAAAAATGAAAGTTAGTGGTATTAATTTCGTGCTTCTTTTGAAATAGATCTAAAGCCAATGAGGCCAAAGCAAAGGCGGCAAACAAAGGAAAATCTAAAGCTGATGCGACTAAGAAAAAAAGGAAGGATGGTCTTGATACTCCTCAGTCTCTGCCTCCTCGAGGGAATAACAAAAATCGTTTGGGTTTTGAGACAAGAGGGTATATTTTGGAGAGTGGTCGTGATCGTAGTATTCTTGTAATCCGTGAACCTAATGCAGCTATTGAGGAGGAAGACGAGGAAGGTGAGAAACATGAGCAAGATGAAGAGGAAAGTGAGGACGAGGACAATGATATTGATCCAACTCAATTAGAAAACCAAAGCCAAGGAGTAGTTGAACAAGATGGTCCAAGTCAACAACCAACACAAGGAAAGGGGAAAGGAAAACGCAAAGCAAAAGTTAAAGGTGAACACCTTCCTCATGTTGATGACATGATACCCGACCTTGAACGTGGTCAAATTTGGGGCGCGGCTTCACTTGTTCCGGGCCATATATTTGGATACAAGCACTCATGGGCTCGTACTATATATCAGACCTATGTAAGAATTTCTCTTTCGTGCATATGTACTGTATTTATGCAAAATCTCTTAAAATCTATTAATCGTTATCTCCTAATTGTAGGATCATGAGAAGGTTGTGCGTGTTTGTCGAAACCAAGCCGCGGATGATTGGGATTTGTCTCTAGAGCATGATGATGTCCAAGCAATAGTAAACGAATCTGGTCTATATCCTTTAGTTGAAAATTATGTGAAGCCCGATATTGTAACTGTCAATTCCTTCGTCGAAAGGTATCATGGTGAAACTGATACAATGCACTTCCCGTTTGGAGAAATGACCTTGATCCCTGATGATGCTCAGAACATTCTAGGCTTGAACGTTATCGGCAAATCAATTGCAGAACGAGGTGACTTTGAGCTAGAATGGACGAAGTTGCACGAGCTTACTAACAAGTTGTTTGGTTGGGACTACAAAGAGTCTGTGGAAAGCTTCTATGTATCAAAGGTTAGTAGGACAAAGACATTCAAACAGACCCTTCTTAATAAGAAGTTTGCAAACACAAATAAAATAAGTGTGGAGGATGGATGGGACCCCGCACAGATTCGTTATAAGGCTGCCGCGTACCTGTTATACCTCTTGGGCACTCGGGTATTCCCTGACACTAGTAGCAACATGGTTACTGCAAATTTATTTCAGTACTTGGATCCGTTGGATAAGGTCTTTACCTATTCATGGGGCACCGTTGCAATGTCACATTTGATGACGGAGATGAGAAGGGCCTTTAAGGTGGTTACAAACCAATTCGTCGGGAATTTCACTCTACTCCAGGTACTTTTGTTTTTAAATTTATGTTCTTATTTATATTTTTCACGTGTATCCTTGTTATGTATTTAGAAACAAAATTTAATGACTTTTATATGTATAATTTAAAATTTGTATAGGTGTGGGCTTATGAACATTTCCCAACATTGTTCAAGGACCACCCCTTTTTGAAGTTTAATCCCGATGTTAACCCCCAGGAGCCTAGAGCAAAGAAATACGAGTTCAATGCCCATCCGAAGCCCGGTAACAATGGTCGACTGATAAAAATGAGATTGGCTCTTGACACGATGACTACCAAGGATGTTGTGTTCGACCCCTACAAGGAGGCTAGAGATAACCTTCAATACACTTGGTTTTATAACGTTGCATTATACCAAGGTCCTTTGTTCAATCCAAAGGGATACGTTATGGCTGATCCTCGACGTGTGATGCAGCAAATTGGATTCAAGAAATTACCTTGTTGAGGGTAGAGTATGATCCAACTCCTGAAACAACACACTAGAGGGATAGGGAACCACGTCGTTTGGTGGATACTACTAATTAGGAGGTTGCGAACAATGGTGATGAAGCTGACCCATCCTATATTGATGATTACTTGGAATGGTCCCATCCACTTGTTGTGCGTCCTGAAGATGTCCAAGTTCCACCCCAGAAAAACCCTCCCGTTCCAACTCCTATAGCGGAACCACCTACGATGAGACAACTTGATAAGACTGTTGGATTGATAGTAAGTATTGTTAACTGCTTACTCGTTTAATGTACATGTAATTTTATATTAGCATATATATACTAATTATGTGTTTTATGTATGAATATAGCGGCGTCGGCTTGGAAAGTTGAAGAAGATGTTAGGTTGCAAGTACTCGGGAGGAGAGGTGTTATCCCTTAAAGAGATGAAGGAAGTCGTGGAAAAGCTTGATAAAATTGATGAAACCGACCATAGTTCAAGAGTTTTGTTCGGGGAAACGAGGAATAGATTTGGCCAAAAGAAGCAAAGGACCGAGTGATTAGCTCTTTAGTTTTTACGTGTTGCTTTTGCTTTTGGTTTATGATTCGTGGGTTAAAAACATTTAAGAACGATCCAGTTTGTTTTTGTTTGGTTGAACATGTTTAAATTTAAATTTACAGACTAGTACCGGCATACAAATAATTCTACCAAACTATACCGGAATTTGAAAATTAAAAATTCCATGTTCCTGTATCGATATGCTCTGGTACCGGCGTAAATGCGTTTTCTAATTGCATGCCGGAATTGTATTTTTTTTAAGTTTCATTTTGGTTACAAAACCGGCACTCTAATCTTGATTGATTGAATTCCGGAATTCTGCTGTAATAGTTTTTCACAAACGCTTTCTTAATTCATCCCTAAGTAATCTATTACATTGGATTAGAAAATTAAATTAAAACATACTAAACGGCATGGAATGGATTAAACCTGGTTGGATATCACAATCTATTTCCATCCCTTTTCAATAATTGCGGAGCCTTTGAATCTTTCGCGAATATCTTCGAAGACAACGTCTGGAATTTCGGTGTCAAGAACCATCTTAACTGGTTCATCTTCTCTTTCAAAATATTCCTTTCCCTTCATATAGCACCTATCAATAGGATTGCATTGTCCTTTGTGGTTTTCTATTGACTCTTCTAGTTCAACATCTTTGTCAAATCATTGAAACTCATCGCACTTTGGGTGATTCAAACATCTTAGAAACATTCTTCCATTTTCAGCGTCATCAGTTTTTGCAATCCAAAACTGGCGTGTGCCATCACATCTTCTACGTTTTGAATAAATAAAAGGACAATCCATGGCTAGATGAAAAGGTGACTTGCAAATTTGACACTTTTAATGATGACTCTGTAATAGAAAATTATATTAGTTATGCGTCATAGTATTGAACATTAGATTGTTAGTAAATCAACTTATTTTTCAAATAGAGGTAGATGATGAATCCCCCATCCCTTCTAAAGCTTTAACCGTTCTTGGTATCTTGAGAGAATGATTTTTGTTATTTGGTGCGTGGTTTGTGTGGATTTTTCCAAAGGAATGTGGGGTATTATATAGAAATGAATCCCCAACGGTCTTATTTTAAATAAAATAGCCGTTTTATTTTGAATTTAAAAAATGCCGGCGACCTCGTTAATTTAGATTGAGTGCCGGACATGGAAACCGGCATTTAACTGTTTTTTCAATATCATGCCGGTATAGGTTTTGTTAAATCTCTGTAAAGAAATTATTCTATACCGGCATTCTCGTCTTATAATATACTAAACCAGTAATCTTTCCCGGCATTTATTTTTATGATATACTAAACCGGAGGAGTTTGCCAGCGTGGTATATAGATTACAGTTAATGCCAGAATAAAAAAGTGGAATAGAGCCGTTATGTGCTCATCTATTTAAACGAATGGCTACACCTATTGCACTTGATACCTCCAAAAATACAAAAAAACAACGTTAGGTCCAAGACATCTCTCTAATGAATTATCAATCACCAACTACCAAGTTCAAGTTCATCAATTCCCTCGAAAAAGAAAAACATATGAGGAACATATTGTGCACTGCGATAGGAAATCAATCACCAACCACCACCAACTCAGTCGACACAATACTAGAAAAACTAAGAAGGAAGGAAGAAACCACCAAGTCAATTGCCGCAATGGGAGAAGAGATAGTTAAGAGGAAAAGAGAAGAAAAAGAGGAAGCAATGCTTGAACATTATTGTGAAAAACTAACTAAGATTGAAGCGGATGTTGAGGAAGCGGGTAAACGTCAAAAACAAGATAAGATAGAAGCGGACGTTGAAGAAGAAACCCAGTGGATTAAAAACTACTACATAGTATGGAATTTCCAGAAGTTCACCGGCCTTCATTTTTTTTTTTCGGGTCTAGAATGCAGAGATCTTTTTGTACGCAATCGAACAACTACACTCATCAAATTATGTCGCAAATACAACGAGTTTCTTGCAAGTTATAGAGGTAATAGGTATGAAGCTCGGGAGGCCTATTTTAAGTTGTTCAAAAGGCCTTTTAAGCATTTTGAAGCTGCTTTGTTTCTTGAATCTCGTTCCGAGAACTGATGTTAGTTGCAATTGGCCATTTGTTGATGTTTTATTTTATGTGTTCAATGTTGTTTAGGTCGGTTTGTTTGCTTAAAATTGAGTGTCAAGATAGTGTTTCGGCTTTTAGTGTAGCAAGTTAATGTTCCGGCGTACAATGTAACATGTGGGTGGTGACGGAATTCTGAGAACAAGTTTTTTTTTTATTCCTAAAAGTGGTACGCATACTATAATTGGGTTGCTACCAGGTGGGTAGAAACCTAATTTTTTTTTAAATACACATCTACTGATTACACCGTATGAGGTTAGCACAAAATACACATCTATGATTTGGTAATTTAGGTTGCTATCAGCTTGGTAGCAACCTATATACACATCTATGATTGGGTTGCTATCATCTTGGTAGCAACCTATATACACATCAATGTTCCGGCGTACAATGTAACATATGGGCGGTGCCGGAATTCTGAGAACAAGTTTTTTTTTTATTCCTAAAAGTGGTACGCATACTATAATTGGGTTGCTACCAAGTTGGTAGCAACCTAATTTTTTTTAAAATACACATCTACTGATTACACCGTATGAGGTTAGAACAAAATACACATCTATGATTTGGTAATTTAGGTTGATATAAGCTTGGTAGCAACCTATATACACATCTATGATTGGGTTGCTATCAGCTTGGTATAGGATTTTTAATTTGGTGCCGGTACTCTATCATTCCCTTACAAAAGATTGATATTTTACGGTTCCGACATTCGCGTAAAGTTATTATTAATGCCGGAAGTTAAACTAATATCTCTGTGTAGTAATGGTTATTTGCCGGCATAAAAAATAAAAATATTTCTAAACCGGTATAAATTCCGGCATTGCGAAGTTTGAATTAAATCATGCCGGTATAAACATAGCATATGGTTTAATGATTACAATTCAAACTTCCAAAAAATAACAAAAGGTTGCGTATGTTGGAAGCACATATATCCAAATTACTCATCATTGCTTCCACACGTATGGAGTTTCCTCTCCTACTCTTCAAGAGGTTTCTTTGATAAGGCCAACGCATCCCATAATTGGCGATTCTCCTCATACAATGCCATCCATCCTTTCCACATATTTGGATCTAGGTCCTTGTTTTTAACCATCCCACAAACAGGTGGCAATGGACAATTGTCCTTGAGTTTTGGAATAAAAAAATGATTGCCGTTCACGAACGCCAAAACAACTCTTCTCTTCTTAAGGGATCCTTCACATTTTTGCCACTTTGGTGTAAATATTGTGACTACGGTGGGGATAAAATAATGAACAATACATCTAAATGTATCCGCCACTAGATGCCCACAAAGCGGCATTCTCATCCAATATTCAGAAGGAAGAAACTTCATCTCGTGGTCGGGCCCTAATACTCGAGAATACATATCATCAAACCTATCGCCTTCACCAACCAATTTCTCATAAAATCTCTTCTTGTTCACTAGTTGTTCGGCCATCCTTGTTCTAGCATATTTGCATGGTGTCATACCTCTACTAACCGCCGTGTCAAAGATTCCTAATTTCTCTGTCACAGCATGATAGCCAAAATTTTCATCTCCATCAACATCATCCGTATACACAATAAACTCACGAATAGCCTCAGGAAGTTTGTCTATATAAGACTCTATCTTCTTATGGTAGTTCCTAAAAGTCCTACCCGTTTGCGAATCCTTATACATGGCCATATTACCAACTTTTAGCTTAATTATATCCAAACCATCCTCTGCAATCCCTACACTCCAAATGTCTTTGGTATTAGACGGGAGAATATTCTTCCTTGGCCTACCCCTACCCCTTTTCTTTGGAACTTCCAATACATCGACTAATGGTGTGGCTTCATAATGCTGACCTTGTTGTTATTGCAAGCTCAATATTGGTACATTTGGCGGCCTACCCCTTTTCTTTGGAACTTCCAATACATCGACTACTGGTGTGGCTTCGGAATTCTCAACTTGTTGTTCTTGCAAGCTCAATGTTGGTACTTTCGGTGGCCTACCCCTTTTCTTTGGACCCTCTGATCCATCAGTTTTTGGTGTGGATACAGAAACCGAAGCTTGTTGTTCTTTCAAGCTCAATGTTGGTACATTTTGCGGCCTACCCCTTTTCTTTCGAACATCCGATACATCGACTACTGGTGTGGCTTCAGAATACTCAACTTTTTGTTCTTACAAGCTCAATGTTGGTACCTTCGGTGGCCTACCCCTTTTCTTTGGACCCTCTGATCCATCAGTTTTTGGTGTGGATACAGAAACCGAAGATTGTTATTGAGTTGTTAACGTTTCCTTCCTCGGGCTACCCCTTTTAATGTAACCGGCTCTTCCGCGAAACGGAGTTCCGAAATCTCACTTGCGGATAGATCTCGTAACTTGGTTGACGCGAGTTCTTCTTCACGTCTAGTCATTTCTTTAAATTCTTTCCTTTGTTTTCTCCTTGAAGCTTTAGTTTGTGGTCTACCTATTGGATCTCCCTTTCCTGGATCTTCACTTGGTTTGATCCATGGGAGAGATAGAATCCTTAGTTGGCTCAACAATACTTGTCGGCTATCCGAGTTGCCACGTGAGTAAGCTTCGTAGAATTCCGTTCCTTCACTTGTATCCCATGGGGATTGTCCGGGAGCTTCTGTGGGGGGAGGGTCAAAAGATAGTTGCCTCCAAAACGGATCAATAACCTCAATAGGTATAACTTCTTTATACTTCACAAGCATATGACGACACAGAAGCCCCAATGAAGACATGTCCGGACAAATACACACATCACCTGGTTTTCCGTAATTTTTCTCATATGCCATTTCTCTCATCATATGTTTTATTGCCCATTGAGAGACATTGAACTTTATTCCTTGGAGAAACGTAGTATATTGAAGAAATTGAGTCATCCTTTCCATTAAGCTTTTCTGAAAAGCCTTCTTGATCCGATCGATATCAGCCTTGAAGTTTTGCTCCATGGCCTCGGTGATCGTAACCACGTTGCCTTTCCCGGACTGAATGAGATCTTTAAATATACCATGAGCGGATTCCGCTGCACTAGTTGCTTCAGTTTTGAAGTTCCTATACCGGTTTGTCCATGCGCGCACAAATTTTTCCTTGTACTTATCCAATAATTTATCCCGACAATATGAGACGGCGCTTGGATACACTTCCTTATATTTAGCACTAAATATATTCAATCTCTTTTCATATATATCCTCGGTAAGTGACCAATAAACTTTTTCCTAATCCTTTAGAAATTCCAACCATTTTTTATGATTTTCATCGTGTTCTTTGTCCGCTTGCTCTTTAATCTTTGCTCTTTCATCTTCTTCTATTTCGGGTGATAGTTTCTTCTTACGAACATCTTCCTCTAGTTGAGCAATCATTCTCTTCTTAATATCCGCCTTAGAGGGTTCAAACAAAGCATGACAATGTTTTGTCACATTTTGACCTATATGATACGTACATAGGAAATTTTGTGTATCCGGAAATACATCATATATAGCACCCATTAGTGCCTCATCTTGATCGGTTACGATGACCTCGGGAATTGATTTTCCGGGAACAATAATTTAAATTGTCGTAATGCCCAATGATAATTGTAATCCCTCTCGTTTTCCATTAAACACCAAGCCAATGTGAATGTTACCTTGTCCGATGTTTTCCCCACGATGTTGAACAACGACATGGTGTATTTGTTTGTCTTGTAGGTGCAATCCATCAAAAGAACACCACAACATGTATGAGCCAATTGTGAAAGCAAAGGATGCGCAATGAATATTTGAAGGGGATTTTCGTCCGGTCCTCTTTTAATGATGCGCATGTAGTTGTGATCCAAAACTAGCTTCTCAAATTCTTGCATAACGGTCCTCCCTTCCCATTCCACCCTTCTAATGGTTGCTTGTGCGCTATAAATTGTACTTAGAGAAGAAACGTTCTGATCATCCTTTTCTTTGAAGGTTCTGAGAATCACTCTTGGTTTGATACATGCCTTGGTCATTATCTTTACATCCTCGAATTCATGAGGTTTTAGCTTTTCAACTATGGAGTGACCATTATAATCTTTCGGATCCAGGTAGTTATGTTGGCCAAACCACACCGTACAATCCTAATCCTTTTCTTTGTGTCTTAAATAGAATACTAACTTAAAGGGGCATCCATACTTCCTCGTACGAGTCTTGTATACCCTATTAGTATTCTTTTCATATACATAACCCTTTCTATTATGGCTATTCTTCGTCGTGTATTTCCCACTTCTCTCGCAAACCATCTCAAACCGCGTATTTGAACATTAGGTATTCCTCACCAACACACACTTGTTCTTAAGAGCCGTCTCTTTTTCCCAAGCAATTGCTTCCTCTAGAGATTTAATTCCCTACATTAGGACAACAATGGAAGATTATAAGGTTCATTACAAGCAATCCGCATAGAACGTTCTAAAAACTAGGTGAAAAGTATTGTTTGGTAACATACCGGGGGCATCTTATAGTATTCGGCCGTATCCGGACCAAGCGGTTTGGAATTTGTAGGATCAATGTATGTCACAATATAAGGAATAAATGAAAAAAATTTGAATTAGTTCATAGAAAATAAAAAAATTACCATGCCGGGTACCATTTCCGGCGTGCTCGACCACAGTTCCGGCATTGAATGTTCTAGAATACAAAGGACGGAAGAGTCAATACCGGCATTTTATCTAAACAGGGTACATGCCGGTAAAAATAACCGGCATTCTCGACATGTGAGTTTTCCAACCGGAACCGAGTGCCGGCATTGAGGTAATCTTAACAGAAAGCCGGGAATAAATACCGGCGTTCTAGATATTTTATATACTACGCCGGTATTGGAGTTCAAGAATCTTAAACTCCTGGATGCTTTTCTGTAAGTACCGACATCGTCAGTTAGGAGTAAGCTATGCCGGTTGGAATATTCTATGGAATATTCGGTGTTAGGTAAAAAGCATAACTAAATACCGGCATACATAGATTGTTTCCATAACACGCCGGGAAGCTTTTGAAATGGGGGATATGCTATACCGGCATGGACAAAAATATGAAAAGCATGCCGGGAAATATTTTGAAATGGGGTATATATTGTACCGGCATTAAATGGAGTTGGAACACAAAGCCGGGAACGTGTTTAAAATGGGGGAAGTATTGTACCGACATGCGTATTGTATGAATACCAAGCCGGTAGCACCAGTTACGGCGTAGAATTCATACTACGAGTGTGCCGGTACTAAGCTTTTTTAGAGAAATAATGGCGGTTTGAAGAAGAAAAATCAAATTTTCGATCTCTTTGAAGCATTACCTGTGTGTTGGGGTTGCTTGTATGCTGAACATGTTTACTTTCTTGGGTTGGTTCTTCACAAAACACTTCATGCTCACGAAAATCATGATTCAAGGGTGTTGGTTCATCATATAACTCTAATTGTGAGTTATTATCATACACCAAAGATTGAACATGTGATTGTTGTTGTAGTAGAGCTAAAGATTCAGTTGCTGCAATAATCTCATCACAATCATCTTCCATTTTCAAAAAAAAAAAATTCACACAAATTTTTGTTTTCCCTCCTTCTACTCTCAACTAACCCACACAATTAAAAATAAAACTAAAAACAAACTAATTTATCCCCCAAATACTTAACATTTTACTAATTAAACTTAACCACTAATTAGGATTAGTGAGGGCTAGATTAGAAATTAAAAAAATAATTACATAGGGTGTCACCCAAAATTGCTATTGGGACACCGTTTTTGTCCTGTAGGTATATCCCCCAATTAATATGGATATCCCCAATTGCGCGTTCTTATAAAAATGAAGCATGGTAATTTATTTATTTATTTTGGCTCAGCATGTTGCATTTCATGACTCATCTCCCGATTTGATATTACCAATTTTCTGTTTGATCAAAATCCACAACCGACACCCAAAATCTACCAATTTGGTAGTACGTGGCCTTTTGCAGTTTATATAGGTCAATACTTGTCAGCCAAAAACAATGCACAAAATGAAAAGCATAGCAGTCAACTTGTGCGAGTGCGAGGAAGCACCGGATTCAATCCGGAAACAAGTTCGTTTCTCCTTTTCTTCATAATATAATAACTAAACAATGACAAAAGATCCAATTCTAGCAACCGTACTAGTCACATTTTCTAAATGGCTATATATGATCGTGGTTAACAACAAATTACAAATCCATCTTTTGTAGATCTGATTATAGAAAACAACATTTTTTTTTTTGATTGGTAAAGAATGTTATGTTAATGTTAGTTTGTTAATGTTTGAGCGGAGACTCGAACCGCTGACCTCTTACTTGAGAGTCGGGCTCCTGGCCAACTGGGCTAACACCAGATGGTTATAGAAAACAACATTAGTAACAACTTCATTTCATCTTAAATTGCTTTCTTTTCATATACTGAAATGATTTGTAATAATAGAAGACTAGCTGTCATGGGTTAACTAATACAATAACTAGTCCAACTGTTATCACGGTGGAGGGCCAACCGAAGATGAGTCATGAAATGCAACATTATATATTCAGTATTTAGTCCCCCTAAAATCCCAAAAACCATAAAACACCCCTATAAACTATCATATATTCAGTATTTAGTCCACCTTATGTGTAGTATTTATTCCACCAGATCCTACAAGTTTATGAAACTCTATTTTAGCCCCCCTCAATCCTAATTTCTGGTTCCGCCACTGACCGAAGAAGAATCTGAACATGGAGTTTGTCTGCGATTACTGTCGCTCTGTTTCAAAAAAAGTAATATTTTTTTCTTGTTTCAGAAAAAGTGATACTTTTGCTCAATTTTGGAAAAAGTGATATTTTCACTCAGCATTAGAAAAAGTGATACTTTCGCCCCGTTTTAGAAAAAGTGATATTTTTGCTCTGTTTTAGAAAAGTGAAACTTTCGCCAGAAACAGAATGGAAGCATCACTTTTTTAGAAACGGAAAATTAGTCCATACATAAATCAAAATATGGTTGCATGACATCCTTTGTGGTGGTCTGCGTAACGGCCATGCATTTAATTTTCGAGAATTGAAACGGAGAGAGTACATCGTTTTATTAGTTGCAACTTGCAACAAAAAATTAGTTGATGCATAAACCAAAATATGGCTACATAAAATATTATGTATCCTTTGCGTTGGTTTGCATAATAGATATACATTTAATTTTCTAAAATTGTGCCTAAAATGATAAATACTTCCGATTTTTCGTAAAAACTTTAAATTTGATATTGTTGTTTGTACTCGTTGCGTAGATTCTTTTATAACCTTTCCAGCAAGATAAAATTTATAAAATTCCAAGGCACAGATTTTTAGATATGTTATATTAAAGTTTGTTCCTCAATTATACCCCTAGAAAAGTAGGATACACAAAAAGTTGGACTAAAATGGAGGGATAATCTTGTCTCTAGTGAAAAAGTAACTAAAAATAAACCACTTGGAAATCGAATCCAATCTTTTCATCAAATTGTTAGGTTTCATTTTACAAAATAATGGCCATAAAAGGGACCCATTCCCTTCGGACCTTTTGGGCCCTTCAGTGGGTTGGCTCAGTTAACACTGAAGAGAGATATTTTCTAAAAGAAATATTATTATGCTGACAAGTTGTTGTTTAACAATCTGCCATGAAGAAATTGTGTTGCTTTTTGGATCATAGATTTACAGATCTGTTGGCTGTTGAATCTTAGGGTAAGGAGGCTTTGAACTTTAGATTCTTTCTTTCTCTACACAAATTTGGGTGGAACGAAAAGACAAATGAGGGACAACTTTTCTATTTATAAGATCCGAACATTTAGTTTAGGGTTTAATTAAGATCGTGGATTACTTTTAGTTTATGACCTAATGGTTATGACTGACTGCATTTTCTGACCACCAACACTGTAGGTTTGTAGTAAGAGTAGGTTTTATAGTGGAGCCGGAGCTTGAGAAAAGCCTGAAATATCTAGTCAAATGCGTTCTAATTAAAACCATCTTCCAATATCCAGCTCGGAATGAGCGAATTACCACATAAATGTTGATCTTTCTGGAGTTGTTGTAGATTCAACGTTGAGAGAGAAAACGCCACAATTAGTGTCGAGTGTCGATCATAACTGTTGATCTTTTTGGAGTTGTTTTTATCTCATATGCAGATCTAATTAGCTGCTGCAAATAACAATCAATCTTTGTATATATATAGTGTGATTGCTTTTAACATACAAAAATTAAAAAATTAATAAAAAAATTAAGGAGACATTACATTTAAACTAGTACCAAAATTAAGGAGCCATGATATTTTATGGTAAATAAATTCATCAACTAATACATTTCATAATTTCTTGTTACGCACTACCCTACGAAAAATTCAAACTACCCATGAAGGCTCTTTAGACTGACAAACATACCTGAAATCAACCCAAAAGTTTAACTCAGGTGTTGGAGTAAGCTGAGGACAGTCCTTTGGAGTTCAGCGTGGAGCGGAACAAAAAAAAAAAAAGTCCGATTGCTAGCACCAAGAAATATCAATTTTCTGAGAGGACATATCTTTGTGCTGTTGGTAATACTTTTGAAGAATCGGACAAATCATTTTCATGGTGCGATAATACAGAAACAGATTTAAAGGTTGGATGTTGTATTCATGGAGTTTGCTCCGATATTAAACTACATATAATATCCCGGAATATATTTCTGGTCACCTAACAATTTTGATTGTGACAGAATTTGCACAAACCATCATCCCAAACTGAAAATTCAATTTCCGCAAATCCAAGGCTTGGCTTCCCACAAGATTCTAGATAAATTTCTATCCATGGTAATTGCATTTGGCTCCAACCTAGCCAAACCGAAGAAAAACAGACCTTTATAGCCCTTGCTAGGTCTACTGAACTTAATTCAGATAAATCAATGCTTATGGACAATAGTTTCTACATTAAGTTTCATAGAACTAGTCTTCTTACATTGTGATCACTCTTGCTTTTTTTATATACAACTTAAAGAAGTAGAAAACTAGATAACAGATTTTATATTAAATCATCATTAACCTGCCTTCGTTTCTAAGTGTTGTTTTGATTAACTAATACAAAAATAGTCTAAATAGAGATATTTTCAATAGGGGCTCGGGAATGCTAATAGACGAGTCTTCATGTGCTGAAAACACCTATCATTGATCTTCGATCGCTGAACTTAGCTGGGATCATACTGAACCAAAACAACACTTACGCTATGTGTTATGGGCTAGATATCTAGTTTCTAGATTGGCCATCCACATCAACATGGGCAACCTCCTAAGTCCTATGGTGTGGCGAATCTAGCAGATAGTCGCTGAATGGAACAACGTTGGACGCTGAATAGTACAACGATACAGCCTCGCGCCGAATGAAACAGCGTTTTAAATTTTATCAAAAAGTTTTTTAACCTGTTAAAACTATCAGGCATTTAATGCTAGTTCACATCACAGTCAGTAGTCCCTTTGCATGTCATTTCCATTGTTCTCTGTCCCCTAGGGAAAATAGGCTAATCGTGTGGGCCTAAGACTATTCAGATGTAAAGGATTAGTTAATCGTGTGGATGCATGTAGAGCTCCAGTTTTCAAATCTTCCCAAAGATTCCCCCTCTCCTCTTTCCAAATTGTGACCATTCTCAGTTTCCAAATTAGGGAGTGTCTTATAATTTATTAATAACTCTGATACCATATTAGAACGGAAACCACGGATACACTGACACAAGGTGGTATGGAAACCACTGACACACGGATGGACACGGGTAGCGTTGAGTGGGGTCTGGCTCTGATACCATATTAGATTTATGATAAGAATAAGGATCAGATGTAAATAAAGAAGACACAAGAGATTAAAGTGGTTCGTCACTAACGCATACGTCCACTGACAAAACCCCGTAGGGTGAATGATATTGATTATCAGTAATCACTGAGATGATTTACAAACCCCACACACATAAACTCACGTAAGGAGAGCTCTCATCTCTCACTTACTGAGGACCTAATCTCACTAATTAGAGTGACTACAAATGATACTACAAATGCCTATTTATAGGCTTACAAAACCAACTACTGCCTTCTCTAGTTTTCTCTAGAGAATACTAATTGCCTTATATTTTTGATTCATATTTTCACATGTTTTACATTATGTTACTTGACCAACTTCTTTAGATCATTCTAGATACTTTGAACTCTACCTAACACTAGACTTATTTAAACCTTGTTCACATTAGTTCATATTAGACTTTACAAATCAGCATATTCCAACAATTATCTAGAATATCTTTGACTATATCTTCATGGTTTCTTTGTATATGGAGGATATATTCTAACACCCACCCTCAAGTTGAGCACGGAAATGTTTTGAAGTGATCAACTTGAACTGTTGTTGAAAAAGATGGTTTAGCTCTTGGCGTAAAACTATGAAATGAGTTTAGTAAACAGAATAGAGTTGTGGATGTTTTTCGGCGATGTGGTACTATTTTAACACCCCCCCCCTAAAACTCGAGAGGGTCGAGTTTGAATACACCTGGACCTGAAGCATGGCATGCGGATTGTAGCACACGGATTGCGGCCCGCCAACTGTGGATGCACACGGATTGTGGCCTATGGATTGCTTCCCATGCTAGGGCTACACTGAATGAGTGGCACGGAAGCCACAGATGCACACTTGCGGATAACGAGTGGTATGGAAACAACGGATACACTGATGGCGGATACTGAGTGGTACGGAAACCATAGATACACTGACACTGGGTGGTATGGAAACGACTGACACACGGATGGACACGGGTAGCGTGGAGTGGGTTTTGGCTCTGATACCATATTAGATTTATGATAAGAGTAAGGATCAGATGTAAATAAAGAAGACACAAGAGATTAAAGTGGTTCGTCACTAACGCCTACGTCCACTGACAAAACCCCGTAGTGGGAATGATATTGATTATCAGTAATCACTGATATGATTTACAAACCCCACACACATAAACTCAAGTAAGGATAGCTCTCATCTCTCACTTACTGAGGACCCAATCTCACTAATTGGAGTGACTACAAATGATACTACAAATGCCTATTTATAGGCTTACAAAACCACTACTGCCTTCTCTAGTTTTCTCTAGAGAATACTGATTGCCTTATATTTTTGACTCATATTTTCAAATGTTTTACATTATGTTACTTGACCAAATTCTTTAGATCATTCTAGATACTTTGAACTCTACCTAACTCTAGACTTCTTTAAACCTTGTTCACATTAGTTCATATTAGACATTACAAATCAACATATTCCAACAATTATCTAGAATATCTTTGACTATATCTTCATGGTTGCTTTGTATATGGAGGATATATTATAACACCCACCCTCAAGTTGAGCACAAAAATGTTTTGAAGTGATCAACTTGAACTGTAGTTGAAAAAGATGGTTTAGCTCTTGGCGCAAAACTATGAAATTAGTTTAGTAAACAGAATAGAGTTGTGGGTGTTTTTCGGCGATGTGGTACTATTTTAACACCCCCCCTCAAACTCGAGAGGGTCGAGTTTGAATACACCTAGACCTGAAGCATGGAAGGAGGATTGTAGCACACGGATTGCGGCCCGCCAACTGTTGCTGCACGCGGATTGTGGCCTACAGATTGCTTCCCAATCTAGGGATACACTGAATGAGTGGCACGGAAGCCACGGATGCACACTGGCGTATACTGAGTGGTACGGAAACAACTGATACACTGATGGCGGATACTGAGTGGTACAAAAACCACAGATACACTGACATTGGGTGGTATGGAAACCACTGAGACACGGATGGACACGGGTAGCGTTGAGTGGGGTCTGGCTCTGATACCATATTAGATTTATGACAAGAGTAAGGATCAGATGTAAATAAAGAAGGCACAAGAGATTAAAGTGGTTCGGCACTAACGCCTACGTCCACTGACAAAACCCCGTAGGGGGAATGATATTGATTATCAGTAATCACTGAGATGATTTACAAACCCCACACACATAAACTCACGTAAGGAGAGATCTCATATCTCACTAAATGAGGACCCAATCTCACTAATTGGAGTGACTACAAATGATAATACAAATGCCTATTTATAGGCTTACAAACCCAACTACTGCCTTCTCTAGTTTTCTCTAGAGAATACTAATTGCCTTATCTTTTTGACTCATATTTTCACATGTTTTACATTATGTTACTTGACCAACTTCTTTAGATCATTCTAGATACTTTGAACTCTACCTAACTTTAGACTTCTTTAAACCTTGTTCACATTAGTTCATATTAGACATTACAAATCAGCATATTCCAACAATTATCTAACCAACTGGGGCTAGCTCAGTTGGCTAGGGTCGAACTCTCGAGTTGTTAGGTCAGAGGTTCGAATCCCGCCGCGGATCGTGTCAAAAAATAAAATAAAAATAATAATAATAATATCTTCATGGTTGCTTTGTATATGGAGGATATATTCTAAAACATAACATCTTGGACTAAAACGATTATGTTATCTCCAATAAGACGCGCACTAATATTTCAGGTATTTTTTTTTAGTTATAATTAGCAATTTGGTATGAAATTTATGTTCATCCCGCGCAGTTCTGAATTATTTAGGTCTTTATGTTATGAACTTGTGATTGCAGTATTTTCTCTTAATGTTCAAAGTTTATTCTCCGGTTCGTTACTACATTTCTTTAGGAGGTCCACTTTTATATAGCCGAGCATTTTCCCAAAGTCTCAAAACTCATATGTCCCCGAGATAACCCCTCATTTTGGGGGATTTTTCTAATTTGCCCAAACCTATTTGGGTTTCGGACAAATTTAAAATGATAAATTTTGAATTTCAGTTATGTCTTGAAAAGAAAAGCTTAACCACTTTCAAAATCAATTATCAACCACTCCATTTTGTATCTTTTTTTGTTTCTATGGGTCTAAAAATTGTTGTTTAGCATGACCTATCTACCAAAAACGTTCCAACACTGTATTATAACCTTATTATCATTAATCTGCTTAATTAACTAATTAACTAATCCATGGAGCCGAATTGCAATCCACACTAACTTCATATTTAGTAGATTGAATACTGAAACAACATTAATAAATGTAAATAACAACTTGATTTAGTCTTAAATTATCATTAACCTGCTGTTTTTCATATACAAACTGAAATGATGTGATAACAAATAGAAAGACTAGCTGAAAGAAAACATAATAAAGGAGGTATATGATACAGTTCTACCATGTCGAATCACAAATTAAACACCTCTAGGATAAAACTGAACCAAAAGAATATGTAAAACCCCCAATCTGACTGATCGTAATGTTTTGAGAGGAAATATAATTATGCTAACAAGTTAACTGTTCTTGAATAAACTTCCGTGATGAATTTGCTATGGATATTTCTATTTCCACTGATGGATCATAGATATACAGATCTATTTGGCTGCTGAATCTTAGGTAAAGGGGATTTTGAATTTTGGATTCTTTCTTTCTCTACACAGATCTGGTGGAATGAAAAGAGAAATGAGAGACAACTTTTCTACTTTCAGTTTATGATCTAACGGATAATATGTATGTTATGATTGACCGCATTTGCTGACCACCAACAGTGTAAGTTTGTAGTAAGAGTAGGTCTTACAGAGGATTCCGACCTTGTAAAAAGGTTGAAATGTCTCAAAAAAAATACTTTGAAGGAGTACATTGTAAAACTCTTTCTCTAAAATAGTAAAATAAATCGGTGCGGGAAATGAAATTAGATTTTGGGATGATTTTTGGATTGGAGATGCCGTCTTATGCAATAGCTTTCCATTGGCATTTGAAGCTTCAAGAACAAAAGGGAAGGTGGTGGCTAGTTTATATGAGATTTCGAGTAACGGCATCAAGTGGAAGTTCATGTCTAGAAGTAGATATTCTCAAGCCATAATGAGGGAGATTGCTTCCATAAACTCATTACTAGAAGTGGTGAATATTCAAGAAGGGGTTGTAGACTCTAGATTGTGGATGCTAGATAGAAACAATATGGTTGATGTTTATACGGTTAAGTGTGGGTTTGATTCACTTTGTGACCAAGGCGATAGTAACTTCCCAAATGAGATTATTTGGAGTCGACATTATCCGTACAAAGTAAACTTTTTTCTATGGCTCTTGTACCTTGAAAGGTTGATGACGACGGACAAGCTTTTTAGAAGGGGTATGGATGTGGATAGGGTGTGTCGGTTTTGTGAAGAAGAAGATGAAACAAGTACCCATTTATTCTATGATTGTTGGCGAACGAAAAGAATTTGGGATTATTTTGCCGAAGGATGCAACTTCAATTGGAATTACGATATTGATATTTCCACAACAATAAAAGCTTGGATCTATGATTGGGGAGATGAAAGACTTGATCGTATATGGAACAACTTAACGGTGGCAATATGGTGGTGCATTTGGAAAGAAAGGAACTCTAGAATATTCACCCACAAAAAGAGAAATTTGGAAAGTTTAATCCGAGATATTAAAATTCAAGCGTACTTTTGGGAGGATGAAAGCACTAAAATGTTGGATTTGACGGCTAACATGGTAATAGCATTATGGGACTCGTATTTCTATCGGCCTCTTTGAGGTGGATGTGAGGCGTTTAGTGTTTGTTTGTTTTCTCTCATTCTTTTTGACTCTTTGTTCTCTTCTTTGGGTGATCGATTCCAAACTCGATCTCTTTTGTTGTGTTGGTTGTATTTATTGGGTTGAGGTACCCCTGAAGTACCTTTTTTCAATGAATCTTTTCCCTTTGACCGATCAAAAAAAATAAAATAGTAAAATAATTTTTTTTGAAGCAGTAATAAAATAAATGTTTCTATTGCAATCTTTTAGTTTATTCTTTCTACTACTGTAGCTATTTTCTATCGAACATATTGGGTCCAAAAATTAATCACTAGAAGGTAACTGAACGATGTTTTTGGGATGAATGGAAGGGCTTCGATCAAAGGGTAATAAAGTATTATTATTAGATTAATCCTGATATTGATAGAAGAAGGAAAGCTCTGTTTGTTAAGATAAAGAACAATAGTCTCAGTTTCTTAGTTACCCATTAGCACCACCACTTCATTTACTGAAAGCGTAAAAGTTTTCATAATGTATGGTTGAATTGCCATTCCAGCACTCCCACTTTATTCATACTCATTGCAGCTCTTTCAGATTAAAACCTTAAAAGATATTTTGTAAATGAAATATACTTAAACACTTCATGGTAAAATCTCTCCCTCTAATTGATCCTGAATTTTGCAAAATCTTTAACCACGTCCAAATCAATTCTCAACTACTTCATTTTATATCTCTTTTTGTTTCTATATATTTAAAAAACTAAATTTCTAAAAATGCCAAGACTGTATGTGAAAGTGCTAAATCTAGGCTAATAAGTAAGTAAACAATATCAATAGCAATCGCACTAATCCATGGTTCCGAATTAAATCCACAACAATACTGGTTTAGTTTTCTAATATAGCTATGATCTTGGTTAACAACAACTTCATTTATCAGTAGATTTGATTATAAAACAACATTAGTAAACTCAAATAACAACAACTTGATTTAGTCAAATGAATACAGACTGATCTGTTCTAAGAAAAATGTGTTAACTAATACAATAACTAACTTTTCACAGAGTAAATAATAAAAAAAAGGAGATTTCCCCATGCTAATAAAACAACTCTCTCAAAACATCTAATTTGTGATCTGAAATTGTTTAGTGATTCGATCATTAATGATCTGCAATTATGGAAATCTGCAAATTGAGAACTGGACCAAAACAACACGGCAAACCTTGGAACAAGTTGATCTTAATGAGAGGAAATATCATTATGCTGACAAGTAGGTGATGGAGAATTTGTTATGATGTTTTTGTTTTCATTGATGGATCTGGACTTTGGCTGTTGAATCTTAGATTTTGTCTACACACAGTTTAGATTTTGTCTACACACAGATTAGATTTGGGTGGAGTACAGAAGAGAACTGAGGGACAACATCTCTACTTATATATAGCTTAAAGGTCTGCTGTTTAGTTTAGTGTTTAATTATGATCGTTGATTTACTTTTAGTTTATCATTTAATGGATAATACATATCTTATAAGTTACGACCGACCATATTTGCTAGTCACAACCGTGTAAACGTTCGCAGTTACAGTAGGTCATACGGTGGAATCGGAGATTGAGAAAGCCTGAAATATCTAGTTAAATGGCTTCTAAGTAACTTTTTTTTGTTTTTTTATTATCTTCCAAACCATTTTCCAATGTTCCGTGGAAGAGAGCTTGGATTCCATAAGAAAGCAAGAAAATCGTTTGACACCTAGGGTAATCGGCATTGATATTTGTTAGAAAATACTATTCGAAATAGCATTAAGCGTCAATCTAATCCACTAAATGATAAAAAATTCAAAGTTAGCTATCTTACCAATCTAGTATCTAATTGTTTGTGTTGCCAATCATTTTTGTTAAATTTTGGACTCAATCTTAAGTCCGTCAAATTATGAGAAAGTTTATTAAATTCTATGTGCGAACATGTTCGGTAGATTCTACTCATCAATAATGTAAGGTCCAATTTGTTGAGAAATGGTTTATCAAAAGTAGAATATTTATCCGCATTTGATCTGGGATTACCTAATCATTCATGTTGTTGGTCACATGTTTAGGTCAGCTAATCTCGAATCAAGGTCTTCATTTAATGGGGAAAGTGAAAATTGGTTCCACACGAAAAATGATTCCTAAGTCGATGGGGAAAAAGGAAACTACAAATTTAAAATGATAAATTTTGATTTTGTTCAATAATCCAAATTTAAGTCTTAAAAAGAAAAATCTTAACTACTTCCAAATCAATTCTCAACCTCTCCATTTTGTATCTCTTTTTTGTTTCTGTAGCCTGTAGGTCAAAAAGTGTGGTTTAGGCCTTTTGGTCTAAAAGAAACGGAAGCATTTGGGCTCCTTAGCTAATCAATGAGAAAAAGGAGGTCTACTGTCTATATTCAAGTTTACCACCACCAACAGTGTAGATTTGCAACCATGTGAAAGATGCAAAGGGGTGTACTTGGATTCAGTTAAATTGTATAGAAACACGTACAAAAAGTGGGATGCAAGCATTACTGGCAGAAAAAGCTCAAATGATTCAATTTAACATGAATTCGTTAATAAAAATTGGGCTCCCTCTGGCTGGATACACAGATCATATACTCAAGCAACTTAGTGAGACGCATATGTTTTGCAATCCATTGCTATTCTAGGTTTTGGTCCTTGGCTTCACCATCTTTCTCAAAACTTGTTAACTGTTCTTTGTACTCGAGATCCTTTTCTTTAATGTGCAGCAAGAGATGCACTTACATCCTAAGACTGCCATTGGGTTGGGGCGTGGACGTGCAATTGCAATTTAACAAACAGAACTACTGACCTAGGCGGAATTGGTCTTCATGCCTGGTAATTTTAGATTAAAAACTAAAAGCAAATGTATAAGTCTGTAAATACAACATTACATGAAACTCAACGTTTTATGGTGAAACAACTTCTTCAAAAGGCAAATTAGAGCTGATCTTACATAATGATTACTCATGCATTAGCCTGCTTTTCACATACAAATTTGCAAATACAAGTAGAAGACTAGCTAAGCCTAAGAAAAATTAACTCCTAAAGAGAAATATTTTCAAGAACATGTCACGGTAAAAGAGAGCTTTCGAACTCATAACAAAAAATTCCTCTAAAAATATTATGGGATGTGGTGAACAATATCTGCAGCCGCACTGGAGCAAGGAAGATTTGGAGAGCTTCCATCAGGCTGGTTCACCATTAGTTGAAGTAATGTAACTTGTGGCAATGAGGTTGACGAAGTAATTGAAATGGAACGTCAAATAATCAGGAAAAGCTAAGCTTAATTTTTGAGAGGAAAAATCATTATGCTGAAACATTATTGTTGTTGCTAATGATGTCTTCAAATAGTCGGCCATGAATTTTGAAGAGATATTCTTGAGATCTGGTGCCGTCGTGATTCAGAGTTAGGGTTTTATTTCTTACTCTTCTACTAAAGACCTAGAAAGAGGTTATCCATTTTATACAAATCATTGGAATCTGCCCGTTTAATTAGGGTTTAAAAATAATCGTTGATTAACTTTTACTAAATGATCTAACGGATGATCAGTATGTTATGACTGACCATATATCTGCCCGACAAATCTTTATTAGACAGTTATGATTTGGCGTCGGATACACGTGGTGGAGTTTTAAAGGATCTGAACCCGATGGGATTATAAAAATGAGGCATCTCAACTCATCTCATGATTCGATTTCCTCACTCTATTTCGGCCCACTGATCCTGAATCTGTTTCGACTTTCGAAGGAATTCTACGATTTGATCAAAATCCACCTCTCATGAACAAAATTTGCACTATGCCATGGATTTTATTTTGAAACCCAAAACAGATATCCAAAATCTATCATTGGTTGTACATGGCGTTCTGGACTTCCGATAGATCAATATTTGTCAGACTAAAAAACGCACAAAATCAAAAGCATAGCAGTCTACTTGTGTGAGTGCGAGGAAGCACTGAAGAGTCCGAAAAAAAGTCCGTTAGTTTCTATCCTTTTCATCAAAACATAATTAAATAAACAAAGACAACAGATCCAATTCCACAAGCAGATTACGAGGAATAGTTATGCATCCAATTTTTAGAAGATTCTAATTAAACATTGGAAACAATGCAAACTTGAGAACTTTTCATGTTTTTGCGCTCCTCCATATTCACAAACTTGCTCATTTAATCTTGGAGGTATGAATTCTGTAGCGAATTTGTATTGATTCAGCACTCTTTTCTTCTGTTTGGTTCTTTATTATACTGTTATGAATGATTTAGTAGGAACGGTATTTCACAGCCATCAACAGGAGCAGGTTAGTATATCATGCCAGACAATAATTTTTAGACCTAAAAATTAGAAGCAAAAAGAGCTACTAGGTGTTGTGGTTGAGAACTTAGCTAATAATTCATGTTCTTGGTCTCATGTTTAGGTCATCTAACCTCGAATGAAGATTAGTATCAGGCTCCAATGAATTTTCATTGAATCTGGATGTTATGGTCTTCCATAAAATGATTACTGATAATTTTAAAATTTTGATTTTGGTTGGAAATACCAAGTAGTCTGAAATAAATGAATTCTTTATGACACTCCCAAATTAGTACTCACCCACTTCATTTTGAATCTCAGATACATTAATAACTTCTGTAATAACAAGTAGAGACATGGATTATTATACCATGTCCAAATTCTTGTTATAAGAGCCAATTATATCTTACATAAATTCTGATAAATGAAAAGAACTTCCCTTGTCCAAATTATTGCATATACAGATTTCACAATTCCTTATAAAGTTGAAAATAGTTCTTCTAGACCACAGTTGCGGCCACCCGGACGAGCAACCAACCATGAGGAAGTCGAAAGAACAAGAACAGAGAAAGAAAAATAACATTTTGAATTTTTGAGAGAAAAAATCACTGTGAAAAAGCATCTTGTTTTTCTGCTGTTTGTGATGACGAGTCGACCATGATCGCCTTCTTTCAACGATGATTTTGTTTATATGATGATAGACAGATCTGTTTTTGTTGAGTCTCTAGGGTTTTTGTTTCTTTAAAAGATAAGGGAGAAGGTGGTACAAATGAATCAAAATATTGAGAACACTGTATCTTATAAAGTTTAGGGTTTATTGTTGGTCGTTGAATTATTTCATCTAACGGCTATTCCTATCCTACCAGTGATCGATATATAACCATACACCTGGACGGTTTTCACTTTAAAGAATTGAGTGTTCACCTAAAAAGGAGCTGGGCTCGGCATGTATGTGTTTTGAGTTTGGCTTCAAAGCCAGCAGGCCATACATTGAAGGAATCATGTAGCCGGCATATGTGTTGATAAACGGTTACGATCGTGTGAGGCAGATTTAAAGGCAGGATAAACTGTCTACAAAGGCTGGTCGGAATAGATTTTGGGTCGCTCATCTATCTTACGACGGTTTGAATTGTTTTTACAGTGTTTCGGCTCCTCATTCACTTCTTCCTCCTTTTCTTCCCACCTCTAGCTTTTCCCTATTTACCCTTCCAAGATGCAGCTCGATCGACGGGTTTTTGATGAAGTTGGATGGAACTGTTGTTCACGGGCCACGGAAGAATATCATCGGTATGAACACCCATTCGAAGACATTGAAACTGATGCACGGAAGGTTCAAATCTATGTACTCCGAGCTGGGAATGATTCAATAGGTTCTAACACCCTCGCTCATTAGGTTCAATTACTTGGACAAGGAAGGGAAAAATATGGATTTAGTGTAGACAGCAGCTTAATTGTTTAGGCTTTTTTCAAAAATCATTTGTAACTTGTAATCCCATTTGTAATTAGACTCATTCTTCTCTTGAGTTTTTATCTCAGTCAGTACATAATCAGATGCACATCTAACTGATCAAAGTAACCAACCACAAAAAAAATAAAAAATAAAAAACAAAAAAATAATGAAAACTATTCGGAGACTACAATACAAGCCATAATTAACTGCTGCAGCTAACAACTTGATGAAATTAGTATTTTCATATTAATATCATGATTGCTTTTTCACTTGCAAACTGAAAAGATCTGTAATAACAAGTAAATGACTAATGGGTTAACTAATACAAAAATTTAGGAGCAATTACATTCCATGATTGCTTACATACTACCCGACACTAAAATAACAGTAAATCCAATAACAACCCCTGCAATATCTCAATCTATTGGAGAAAGGTCATGGAGGAAGCCGAGGTATATCTGGGAGGAGTTCGGCAGGGGGAGAACCAAAAAGGTGAACGCATTGGAAAAAGACATGATATTGGCTACCTGAGAGGAAACATCATAGTGTAGGCAAGTTGTTATTGATGCTTTTGAAGAATCGGACATGATGAATTCGGTTGTGGATGTATTTGTTTTCCAGTGATGGATCTTTATAGATTTACGGATGAGATCTCCGTTTGATTTTTAGGGTGAGAAGGTTTGGTTTTGGATTCTCTCTACTTCTCTTCTCCACTAATCTTTTTATATGGTTTTGAGATCTGCTCATAGTTTAGGGTAAATTTGCAATCGTAGGTTTGGTTTTACTATTTGATCTAACGGATGATGCATATTCTGTTGTTGGGGCAGCTGACCGGAATGTAGGTTGATAGACGCTTTCAATGGTGCGTTAATAAACGTGGAAGATTTCAAGGTTGGATATTCTATTTGGCTTGGCATAACCTTCGTATCCCGGAACAGATTTGTAGCACCGACATGGTTACGACCCATGTGGATGAGAACACCTTATGAAGTTAGTGATATTTTCCACTAAAATGTACTAGTATATATGTTATGAAAGTAATTTCTGAATAGCTAAGACGCGGAACACCTTATGTAATAGGAGTACTAAACATACATACTAATGAATCTTATACTATTAACGCGGAACACCATATTCAAGAAAATTAAATTTAAGCATATTTTGCAATGTGGTTAATCGACCTTAGGTTGATAGACGCTTTCAATGGTGCGTTAATAAACGTGGAAGATTTCAAGGTTGGATATTCTATTTGGCTTGGCATAACCTTCTTATACTATTAACACCAAATAATACTATTTTCCACCTTTATTCTAGTTTTATTATTCCATTATTTTTATTTAATAAATATGAACAGAACTTACAAAAAATTAATTGGAAGCCTAGAATAAGGACCCCTACCCTATGAAAAAGAATTTGCTACTTTAACATTCGTGTCGTGATTAGCAATATAGTTCCGCAGCCTCTTCAAAAAGTAAATGGTCCCCTCACTTGTTTATTGGTTGGACAGGAAGGAAAGCAAATTAAAATTTCAAACTACATCAAATCCAGCGACATTCTCTCTGTAAAGTTCATAGCATTCAAAATGTTTAAACGCTCTTCGGCTTTCTTTAGTATACTTGGTATGAGCGATGGTTTTCTGTAAATTATACAAAAAAATAATTTTAGATATTTATAAAGCAGTTGATCAGTGAGGAAAAAAGGAAGATACTCACCAGTTCTTCGTTGGATAATCCAGAATAGCTACGGTGAACCATCCACAAAACTTCCATATAATGTTTGACTTCATTAGTGATGAATGCAATTCTTAGTTCTAGGCTCTTAGTGTTTCTTATGCTTTCGTTCTGCGATGCTACAAAATATCCCAATATTATTTCCGAGAAATGGTCAATGTTCATTGGTCTCATCAAACGATGTATCCAACATCGAACAAGAGTAACATCTTCTTTCATTGTAAATACCGGGAGCGGGACCCGAGTGCAGTAACAATGTGCTTGAGATGGACCATCTTTTAGAATTATGAAACACGCTTCGTAAGCAAAAGGCTTACCGTGAGCTTCCTCCCAATTATCTAGAGCTGTTTGGATCACTTCATTTTTAGTTACACCGATGAACTTTTCTCGATCAATTTCTATTACCAGAGAAAGAAATGGCTTGATCGTAACCCTAATAGAATGAAAACGAGCACGCAATCGATGAGCATCTCGGTTTCCTGGGTTTCCCGTCAGTGAGACGAACATTGAAAAAATGTTCTCCCAAAAGGAACCGTCATAAGAAATAACAACCCCAGTGATTACCCTATGAAAGAAATATGCTTTGCATAAACTTATATCCTCTTCGTGAGTAAACTTGGGACCGCGATTTCTAACAGACATTTCTGCAAAGGGAGAGAGATTTAGCAAAAAAGAAGAAGGAGAAGAAGAAGATGTGATTTTGGAGATTTGAGGAATGAAATTTATAAGTGAAGAAAGAAAAGTAGTCCGTTGGAAATATGGACGTTGGCGTTTGAAGTAAAAGCACCAGCGTCTCTCCTTTAAGAGCCCATTTGAATTACATAGAAGTTGGCGCTTATAGTAAAACCGCGCGACTTTACTAAAATCTCCCGTTTGAATTACCAACGCCAAATTTCTATTATAAATAAACCTCTAGGTTTTATTCTAAACCAAACTATCCAATTTCTTTCTCAACATCCACTATGTTTTCTAAAGGAAAAGCAAAGAAAATATTATGTGTCGAAGCAAAAGAGGTTTGTCCATTATGTTTCATGGATAACCACAGTCTTATGCAATGTCCTTGGATGTATTCAAATTATCCGTGGGATGGTTGTTAACGCATCAGAATGGTGATTGAATCACAACAGAAGCTCAGGTATTTGCAATGTCAAGATCCCAAATGTCCAGAAGAACCACATATGTTGCATGATGCTATGAAGATTAAAAAAAATAAAAAAGATTGCAACACTCTGCAAAAACTTCAACCTAAAAGCCAAATTGAAGAAAGAACTATTACACTGCAAGCATTGTGGATATGTAGATCATGAATACAAACATTCTCCACAAAGAATAACTTCAGCCCGGTTGCAAGACTTTTATGCATTTGCATACGTCTTCTGAAGAAGACACATATGAAAGGCATTTCTGGGAATGTCCCGGTTGTTTTTTGGTGGAGTGGGTTGATTAAAGTTGTATGACAAATCGACTCACTGTGGTATTATGTTATTTTATTTTTTGTTATTACGATTATATAAAACCATCAGTTTCATAAATAAAAACATACTACATTGAACAACCACACCATCCATTAGAATACAAGAAATACATCAGATTAAAACAACTACTACATATGCGGCGTCAGTTCTTGGCGGGTGGTGGAATTCCTAGGGAGATCTAGGGATCGTATTTGATGAGCACCCTAAGAATGTTGAAACAAGCATGGAATTCAAACTAATTACCGCGGTGAGATACTGGCCACTTGATAGAGTTATGGGTTCCACTTCATGTTCGGCTTCACTGTTGAGCTTATTTTTGTGATTCTCCATTAGTTGAGCGATGAACTCCGATACATTACAACTAATTACACTAAAACGATGTGTTAATCCCTGACAATCACGCCTATTAATATTCATTGTTTCAGCAGCGAATATTTCAAAACATTCTTCCAAAACTTCGATTGTGATACATTCCTACCGGTAGCAACATCAGCGGAAACATCTTGTGTTTGAAAAACGTAGGCCCCGCAAATAACTAAATCCTCTTCTTTGGTGAAGCTAACAGAACGAACTCTGGGAGGAATTTTTGTAGATGATTTGAGAGGGAAGAATGTGTGAATTTAGAGTTGAAACGAGGAGTATTTATACATTTCAGAAAATTTATCCATTGGATCAAAGGGTTCTGCAACTGTTTATATTGAGATGTTGGCGCCATAGTGACTGACGCCAGCGTTATTGGTAGGGACGAGACGCTATTCATAATAACATAGGCGTTATTTATTCTGACGCCACCGTTTGTATCAATGACGCCCATCTTTACCACAGACGTGCGCTGGATGTTCCGAATTAATGTTCAAACCAATAGATTTGATAATTTGAACATCCATTTTTCATGTTTGTTCATTCCATAGTGGGAGCAAAACAAACAAACTCCAAGTTTGTTCATCCCATAGTAAATGCTCTTAGAATTAGTCTTCTTACATTATGATTACTCCAGTTTTTTTCGTATACAAACTTAACTCCATTTTGTATCTTTTTCTATTTTTACAGGTCTAAAAAAAATTGTGGTTTGGCATGATCTATCTACCAAAAACGTTCCAAGACTGTATGTGAAAGTGCAAAATCTTGGCTAACAGAACCTTAATTAATAGCAATTACACAAATCCATGGAGCCGAATTGAATCCACACTAATGTTGGATTATGTTTTGTAAATGGCTACGATAGTGGTTAACAACAAATCCATGTTTGGTAGATCTGATTATGGAAACCAACATTAGTAAATGCAATTTAAGCTTAAACTATCAATCACCTGCTTTCTTTTCATATAAAAACTGAAATGATCTGTAATAAAAGAAGACTAGATGACTTGTGTTAACTAATACAATAATTAGAACTTAACAGAGATCTAAGTCAGTTTTTTTTTTATTTCTTACAAATCTAAGCCAGTTGAACGGATTCCATCCAAATCAGTTACCTCAGTCAATATCTCGTGTTGACTTGCCAATATCTCATCAGAATCCCATACAGTGAGATCTCGCGTAGGTGCGGACATTACGAAAATTCCTTCTTCTTCTCAACAAAATTTAACGATCCTATTGTTTCTTTACTCTTCTCTTGTCCTCTCTGGTTATTCTAAATCGAAGGTATAGAGTTCGGCTTCGAGTTATTCACTAGTCTGGGTAAGATATTTGTGCGAGTCTGGACAGAGTTTTCTTTGAAAGAAAATATGGAATAAACAAACATAGATTTCATTGGGTTTATTGTTGAATGGTGGTAATGAAAGAGTTATTTTTGAAGATTCTGTGATGAATTATGAGTTGGTTTCTTTCTGGATTCAATTGTACATCAAGTTATGAGAAGATTCAGTGAATATTTCAGCAAGGAATTCAGTTAAAGAAAGTATGTTGTTGCTGTTGGTAATGGCAGTAAACGGTGAAGATTGACAATGGATGTTTTCGAGTTCTAAGTAGTGAAGATTGATGATGATATAGAGTTTGACTGAATTAGAAATGGTGGATCTATATCTGATTTGAATTTGCAGGGAATTGGAGTTCTACAGAAGGTATTTCCTTAGCGGAGAAAAACACCATCTGAGTGTGCACAATAACAGTTTGATGCTACTATAGAAGATAGTGATGTTGAGTAGTATTTGAAGCTAGAACTAAAGTTGCAAATGGAATAGGTTGTATGTCATAATTGCAGGAATATGGGAATGAATGGGTATGTATGTGTGAACGGAAATGCAAGGTTTGAGGTTATGAGCTCACTATTGAACCTGCAACGGACTGAGACAGTGATGAGACTGTGTGAGAAATGTCTAGGTGCAGTTGGAGTTATGTTTACAATGCCATTTGTTGTGGTGTAACTGAATTACTTAGTCTGCTAATTGGGTTTTTTGTATTTTTGATTTTGCATTGAAAAGGAAGCTCAAATGTGCATTTACAATGCTTCATAGGAAACTCATTTTGGTTTTCGTTGCAATATTAATGAAGCGGATTCTCATGAGCTCTCTGGTAAGTTCAAGTACTGTGAAACTGGTGTTCTGAATTATCAATTATCACATTTAAAAGCTTTTAGTGAGAGACTTTAGCTAGTTGTCAGTTGGCTTGTGATATTAGGCTTGCCGGAAGTGTTATTCGTTAGGCCTGATCGGGATTTTGCATCTGCGGAGAAGGATTACAGTTTAGATAATGTTCAATTAGGTCGTGTGTCAAATTTAAATGCTGGACCATCTCGATTGTTTTCGGAGGGGAATTCTAAGTATTGGTTAGTTAGAATGGAAAAACCTACTGTTGAAGTTGTTACAAAACCGCAAATGGTGGATTACTATTCTCAAATACTATCAAAGGATTTGGGAAAGTAAGTATTGATGTATGTACTGCTTGTGTTGAGTTTTCAGCTTTTTTGCTTATCTTTCATTCTCTTAAATATGTGTAAATGATGTTCTGCAGTGAGATGGATGCATAAATGTGTATATATCATATTTACTGGAAAAACAACTTTGGGTTCCGTTGTGAACTTGATGATGAATGTGCGCTCGAACTTGTAGGTCAGTGCCATCTGCTCACTAGTCCAAAACTTGATTTTTAGTACACTTGGGGCGAGTAGAAAAGGACATATCTCAGGAGTCGTTAAATATTTTACTGTTAGAATTCGTCGAATTAGTTGTATGTGATAATTGACATGTAGGTTCTGTAGTTTTTTGTAGTTTCTATTTGCACCCTCCCCTCTAAGTTCCACCCAATACGTCAAATATTTAGCCAGATAATTAGCACCTGTTTTTCCCACAAAAACTGAAATTTTCAACCACGAATCACTCCACGATTAAAATCCAAGAAACTCACGAAGAGTATATATGTCGTTGATAATGAAAAATCTGATGGTTAATATTAAGGGCAAGAGATCCGTGTTTATCATGGCGAACCAATTAAAGCCCTTTAACTACGTTGTCATTTTAGACTGTTGATAAATGTAATCCTATGGCCTACAATCAGATCTAGAAAGTTCTCAATCCTAACAGAACACAGAAAAAAGAAAATAACTGGCTCCGTAATCTTCTCTCGGTGTTTATCAGAGAAGTTTCTCATAACCGGCTCCGTAATCTTCTCTCGGTGTCTATCGAAGAATGAAAGTTTCTCATAAACTTCCCCTCCTTATTCTTCTTCCGATATTCGTTTCTCTTATTGTGACATGAAGAAATCTATAGCGGAGCCGTGGCATGAAGAAATATACAGCGGAGCATAGGAGATACAAAGCAAAATCGCTTTTGGTTTCTTCTTTGGGATTTTGAAATTATTGTCTTGCAATTTCTGTAATATAGATTGAATTTTAGCATTTATAAGAAGATAAAAAAAGATTGTGTTTCTTCTATGAGCTTCTTTCTTCTTATTGCTAATTCAAATTCTGGTGCACACAATACTCTAAGAAGAAACGATGGGAAGCTCACATCAATTTCAAGGTCAATGGTCAGGTCTATTTTTTTTTCTACATTTTACCTATTCGCAATTTTAATTTTGAGTGTTTTCCTTTGCGTTCCTCAATTTGTGTCGGTATTACTAAGTTTTGTTCTTAGGGTTGATGGTATTTTGGAATATAAGTGCTGATATTAACATCTGTTCTTCGTATGTGAAATGAGAGTTCATCGGATGTTCTACTGTTACTTTTTAGATTGATCATCTTAGTCGATTCGACACTAAGCCTTGAAAACCTGATGTGCTCTATCTGTTCACTACAAGTCCTGAACCAATATATTTATTGATGAGGAAAATTTAGTAACGTATTTTTCCATTGATGAGTACGATTGTATCTACTTGGGATGAATTTGCGTCCGTAGATATTGGATTAGGGTGTGATGCCAATACTCGGTCTGCTGGATCTATGCCTTGTTTAACTTGCGTAAGAAATTTTGTTGAAAATGCCTATATAAACTTCATCTGAATCATTGAAATTAGAAAATTAAATAGACGTGTTTTAACTAAGTTACTACTAGATTAATTCGAATGCTTGAATGGCACATAAATTGACTGACTTATCATTTGGGGCAACAATTGGTGGGAGTGTCCTAGATTATTCCTACTTACCTATTTGCGCATGCATACCACAGTAATGTCTGATACGTCATTCTATGTTACAAAGTTCATATGTTGTTGGCATGTGAAGCTAATTAATTTGTTTTAATTATTGAACATGAATCTATAGAAGAAAGCAGTTGCGCTTGGACGTGATTAATTTTAAAGTACCACTGAATGACGAATTGAAATTCTTACTAATTAAATGATATGCTCAAGATGATATACACCTGGAGATGTTTTTCTTGGTGAGATGATTGGATGGCCTCAATAATACATAACGCGAGTACTAGGAAGTTATATCATAGTGTTAGGATTTTTACCTTTTTTCTCCTGTTTTTTGTTGTTTTGGACATGAATGAAGCATGTAGCTATTGTTTTTGAACTTAAAGATGTTTGTGTTGTCAGGTTAATATTGAATTCAAAGTTAATTTTAATAAAATGTGTTCCATTTTCTTATAAAAGTTTGTATGTTGGCCATGTTTTAATCTGAATTCAAAGTTAATTTTGGAAAATAAGTAAATTCAATGAGACTGGCAGTTGAGTCTGACTCAGCTAAATCAAATTCACCTGAAATTGACTCACCTGATTCAGATTCACTAAATCTTAATCAACTAAACCAGACTAGTCTGGTTATAAAAGAAACGACAATCAGCATTAGTCGTTATTTCTGGACAAAATAAATCCGTTGTTAATTTTTGACAAGAACGAACTGTCCTATATAAAATAGTACACCGAAAATATGACAGACTTTAGGACAGATGATACTAGTCTTATAACCCTATTTATGACAGATTTGGCCAGTCCTAAATTCCGCGTTTTGGACTAGTGGCTATTGTGAACAATGGAGTCTGTGGAGTTATGTTTGATGTGTTAGAAGGAAATTTTGAAGTTGTTGCTGCACTGAGTTGCTGGAGGAGTAAATTCAGGAGGCTACAGGAAATTGGCTGTGCAGGCAGTGAATGGATTGAGAAGAATAAGTCTGTAATTGCAAATGAAAATTTAACTGAACTGCAAATGGCTTGAGTAATGTGCTGCAATATACGTATTTTAGGTGCTGCAATAGTAGTGTGCAGGCAGTAGTGGCTTGAGTACTGGTGATGAGACAAAATTAAATTAGCGATTCAAAGTACTAATAACTCTTTTTACTTCCGCTTAACGGTGCTAACTTTCCATCCATCAATTTTGGTCAAATAAGGCTTAGATTTGTAAGAAATAAAAAAAGAGGCTTAGTTTTGTAAACCATTAAAAAAACAGGCCTAGATTTGTAAAAAGCTCAATTTTTTTCACTCATCACTACTCGAACTATTTGTGCTTCTGACTTGACAAAAAAAAGTATTGTTTTATTCTAAGAGTCAATACCAGTCTTAGTTCTCGAGTCTCGACCTAATTAAGTTGCGAAATCACTTTTTAGGATATGTGTAATAAACACTATAGCTAGCTACAACCACGATTCCTTTAATCAATCCCTTGGTGACTGTGACGCCAAACTAAAAACACATACAAGCCGAGCACAGTTCCTTTTGAAGCTCAAAACACATACAAGCTGAGCCCAGTTCCTTTTTATGGAATTATTTTTTGGGGACCATTTTTTTTTTGCGGGACCATGGTTTTTTAGACATAAGTTCAGTTAGTTGCAAAAAATATTTTTCTCAACCGAACATAAGTTCGGTTAGTTGCAAAAAACATTTCACAACCGAACTTATGTTTGGTTAGTTGCAAAAACATTTCTCAACCGAAAAGGTTAGTTCGGTTAGTTGCAAAAAAAAATTACCAACCGAACTGGTTAGTTCGGTTTCTTGCAAAAACATTTTCCAACCGAACAATAGTTCGGTTAGTTGGAAAAAACATTTCCCAACCGAACAATAGTTCGGTTAGTTGCAAAAAAATATTTCCCAGCCGAACCTTAATTCGGTTACGTCGCAAAATATTTCCCAACTGAACCTTAGTTCGGTTACGTCGCAAAAAATATTTCCCAACCGAATGCGTCGCTAGGAAAAAATAAAAATGGTCCCAAAAAAAAACCATGGTCCCCCAAAAACGATTTTTTTTAAGCGAGCCCCCTGTTGCTGTCCACGTGTATGTCCATATACCGACCACTGATAGGTTAGGAATAACCGTTAGATGAAATAATTCGACGATCAAAATTTGACATATACTTTTGAAGTAGTATATAGAGATACGGTGTTCTCAGCTCTGTTCATTTGCGCCTCCTTCTTCCTTATTTTGTAACCAGAACCCTAGACACTAGAGGTGTAAATTGGGTTGTGCCGGCACGAGCACAGCACAGCCCAGTACGACACATCACGTTAGTTAACTGGGACGTGCTAGGTTTGACTAATTGATATAGTAGCACAACACAGCACGTGGAACAGATAATCACGTGGCCCAGCCCAGCACATCACGTTAAGAGAGCACGTCATAACATGTACAAATACACCATATAACAAGGCATTATATATCACATTTTTTGTATATTTCACAGAAGAGTCGCTATTCTAGCTAGTTTTTAACATTTTATGTTGGCTTATTTATAACAACACATGTAATACCTTAATATTTGGAAAATATATTTCAATATCGTTGTTATAATGTCGTCACCTATATTTAACTAGAACATTAATTTACATGACAATAATCCAATTTTATATTTGATGGGCTATTTCTTTTCATTGAATAAACTTGTTAATTTTACTTGAAATAATTTCAAATGATATGTTGTCTAATTAAATTCTTGAGATAATGTCCGACTTAATGTATACATTAAGTGATTTCAAATTGTTTATAACACATGTGCTAGCACGGCACATCATGACACGTTTATTCGTGTGCTGTGCCTGTGGGCTATGTTGTGCCTAGCTTTTGACTAGTAAAGCACAACACGGCACAACACGTTTAAATCATTGTCACAGCACAGCACGGCACATGGCACGTGAAACACGCAATTTCATGTCATAGGTTGTGCCAGGCCGGCACGTTTTACACCTCTACTAGACACTCAACAAAAATAGATTAATCATCTCATACTGAAACATCGTTGAAAGGAGAAGAAAAAGATCATGGTCGACTATAATCACTAACCACAAACGCATTGTTAAAGATCATTGTTTACTCATCATCACTAACCAAAAAGGGAAATGTTTGCTCACAATGATTTTTCTTCTCAAAAATATATTTTAATTTATATATTTATGTTTTTAGGATTTCTTCATATATATATGTCTGCAATTTTAGTTCAGAAGAACCGTTTTTAACTTTACGAAAATATACAGATGCAAGGTAAATGGAATTAAATGTGTGCTATTGTAATTGTGGAAGTTTTTTTCGTTTCAAGAAAATAAGTAAGATGTAATTGTTTCTTATAATTTGGTGATAATTAGGTTTTTAATTTCTACTGTTGCTTGTTTTATATATTTAATCCATGTCTCTACTTGTTATTACGGAAGTTATTTCTTTGTAATGTATCTGATATTCAAAATGAGTGGTTGAGTATTAATTTGGGAGTGGTTAGAGAATTCTTTTACTTTGGACTATATATAATTTGTATTTTCACAACCAAAATCAAAATTTATCATTTCAAAATTGTCCGAATCATTCGATGTAGACTACGATATCCAGATTCAATGATTATTCATTGGAGCCCGATACTCAAGTTCTTAATTCGAGGTCAGCTAATCACAGCTCAAATTCCCCACCACTCTATCTAGTATTTCTTTTCATCTTCTATAGGTCCATAAATTGAGCTTGAGATATGAGTTGAGAAATGCCACAATAGAGATGCTTCTTATCTATAGGCTATGCCATCGGGTTCGAAAGTTTTACACATGTAACCGACGCTAAATCACAACAGTCTAATAAAGATTCGATGGGCTGATATCTGGTCAGTCATAACATCCTGGTCATCCGTTGGATCACTCAGTCAAACTTAATCAACGATTATAATTAGAACCTAGTTAAAAGGGCAGATCTCAAAGACTTGTATAAAATGGATAACCTATTTCTAGCTCTTCAGTAGAAGAGTAAGAAATAAAACCCTAACCCTGAAACACGACGGAACCATATCGACTATTTGAAAACAACATCAGTAATGTTTAAGCATAATGATTTCTCCTCTGAGAAATTAAGCTTAGGTTTTCCAGCCTATTCCATATTCGAGTTCAATTACCTGTTTGTCAAAAAATTTGTCACAATCTAAAATGTTTCTCCAACAAACGGTGGCACAAGAAGAAGAAGATGGAGTTTCTCCGAATCTTCCTTGCTCCGGTGCGGCTGCCAATATTGTTCACACATCCCATCATATTTGTAGAGGAATTTTTAGTTATGAACTTGAGAATCTGTCTTTTTCCGTGACATGTTTGTGACAATATTTCTCTTAGCTTAGCTAGTTTTCAACTTGTAATTGCAAATGACAATATTTCCATTTTTAGTTATGTATTGCAAACTTGTAATCGCATATATGTTTTGCAATACATTGCTCTTCATGTTTGTGAGAAGTAAATGAGTAATCATAATGTAAGATCAGTTCTAATCTTCCTTTTGAAGAAGTTGTTTCACCATAAAACGTTGAGATTCATGTAATGTTGTAATCACAGACTTTTACATTGCTTTTAGTTTTTAATCCAAGATTACCAGGTATGAAGACCAAATTTCGCCTAGGTCAGTATATCTAAGTCCAGTAGGCAGTGTTGCACATCTTCTGTTGTCAAAATTGCAATTGCACACCCACGACCAAACCCAATAGCACAGTCTTATGATGTAAGTGCATCTCTTGCTGCAATATATGATTGCACATTAAAGAAAATTAAAGGATCTCGAGAACGAAGAACAGTTAACAAGTTTAGAGGAGATGCTGAATCCAAAGATCAAAACCTAGAAGAGCAATGTATTGCAAAACATATATGCGTCTCACTAAGTTTCTTGAGTATAAGAGTTGTGTCTCCATCCAAAGTTAAACCAATTTTTACTAACAAATCGATGTTAAATCATCAAAAGGGTTCTCAATTGAGTCCTTTCCATCTCATTTGAGCTAATTTCCTGTTGTTTAGCAGTAATGTTTGCATCCCCTTGTGTTGTTACTATACAATATAACAGTTACACCCTTTTGCGTCTTTCATATTGTTGCAAACCTACACTGTCCGTGGAAAACTTGAATATAGACACTCCTTCATATCATTGTTTAGCTAAGGAGACCAAAAGCTTCTGTCTCTTTATGCGCATGTCCAAGTTTTTGAAGTCATGCCAAACCAAAAATTTTGACCTATAGAAACAAAAAAGAGATACAAAATGGAGTGGTTGAGAACTGATTGAATGTGGTTAAGATTTTTCTTTTTAAGGCTTAACTTTGTTGTATCATTTAACCAAAATCAAAACTTATCATTAAAAATGTATGGAGCCTCGCACTATATAAGCCGTGCATTTAGATTTAGCCTCCTTTCCCATTGACTTTCGAGTTTCGAATCATTTTTCGTGTGGAACCAATTTTTACTTTTCCCATTCAATGGAGATTAGGATATGCAGATTTAGTGAAAAATGATCAGAGCTTATTAGAGAGTATAAAGACCTTGAAACATGTGACCAACAACATGAGTTATTTGGTATTCCCAGCTCAAGTGTGGCCAAATATTTTGTCCAATTGCACCTTACAATATAATTGATGAGTAGAATTTTCCAAACATGCTTGTTCACACAAAGAATTGTATAAACTTTCTCATAATTGTCAACACAAACAATTTGATAGATTGGTAATATGGCTTTGAATTTTTATCATTTAGTGGATCAGATGGACGGCTAATGCCATTTCGATTTGTATTTTTCTTACAAATTAAGTGCCAATTACCCTCGGCGTCATTGTCTTCGTACGGATTCCAAGATCTCTTCCACGGAACATTGGAAAATAATAAACTAGGGATGACCTTGTTTAACTGCAACTGTTCACACGGTTATGGCTAGCAAATACGGTCGGTCCTAACTCATGAGATATGTACTAGATGACCGGTGCCACGGTGGGACGGCCGACCGTACAAATTGATGCAAAACTAAATTTTGTACTCATAATTTAGTTTCGTCATAATGGCACGGAGTAACATTTATAATTGCACGTGTCATTTTTTTTTTATGTAGGAAATGGTCGATCAGTTATCGTGATGCGTCTTTAGTGTTCGTTTAATATACTTGCCATCAAAAGATAAAAGAACATGATTTATATGGGGATACCAGTATTATAAGGGGCTGATATCATTCTCATCGATCCAATCAGCCCCTAGTAGGACAAGTACCTCCTCTTGTTTTTTTTGGTCGATAAAGAAGGACAAATACCTCCTTCTTCTTTTTTGGGTTGGTAAAGAATTTGACACTAGTGAGTTTCGAATTCAGGTCACTGATATCATCACCCAATAACTTTACCACTGTACTATAGTGGTACCGGCGATTAATATCCCCTTTTATAAATCGTGTAAAAGAAAACTATCGCTGTTGAAATTAGTGGTGGCGGATTAATATAATTTTCAAACCAATAGCTTGAGACGTTATGCTTCATGTGTACTTAGCATTATTACAACCAGGTAATAATTTGCAATGAAAAAATGTAAAAAAGTCGTGAAACAGTCACAAAGTCATATTATGCAAAGCCAAGCCAAGTAAGATATAAACGTGTCAGTTTTAAAACAAACAAGAAAGGTACTACTCCTGTATCTTTAGACGCGTGACAAGAACGTGGCATGCGTCTTTAACTCCACCTCTTGATCATAATAAAGCCTTTTTTTTTTTTTTTTAATATAGCCGTGAGTTTCACTAACTCTGGTTTGACATCTTTAATCCCTTCCTTCTTCGTTTCAAAATGTTTTCACTCAGATAAACAAATCTGACTCAATTTGCTATTGTAGGAATACAAATTAGAGGTGCAACATATTTCGCAGATGAAAGAACCCCATCAAATGTTATGATTTGGGTATTCAGCAATCTCAATCGAGATCGGTAATGTAAAGATGAGAAAGTTGAAAAGTGTTAACGTAGACATTTACTCAGGCATCACCGAGTCTTGGGTCAGGTCAGTGAGTTGGCTGCAATAACCCGAGCCACTACTCCGTCTTTTTTTTTTTTTTATACCAATTATCACCTCTGTTTTTGGCTTTTTGCTGTAATTTAATTTCCGAGGATCGATTGAATGAATCTAGGACTTGTAATTGTTTCAGGTCTGATGATTCAACATAGTAACTTGATATGGTGGGATTCAATGAAAATCATTTTTTTATATTTTCAATGAAATTGCTGAATAAACCGATCTAAATCAATGGATTCAATGGATTATTCGTTTAGCTTTGAACTATGAAACGGTGCGGGGCTTGCAAGATTGGGTAGAAATAACTTTCAACTGAATTATGCGCTAATGGATAGGGATACGGTTTTAGTCCAACCCGTTACTTCTTCTCCATCAGAGATCTGATCCGAAATTTCTGCATATTTTCTTTGCATCTCAGTTTTTTACAAATTTGAATTTATTACTTTTGTGTGAATGATTGAATTGGATTCGTCTTACTCTTGAGCTGGTTTTGGTATTCTGGTGAGTAATCATTTGGATACTGTCGAAGAAGATTGGAATTGGGGGTAATCGGTAAATAAGTTCAAAATTAAAATCAGAGTTGTTGTTTCTCTCTGAAGCAATGATAGTGGTGGTACTGGTTTCTTGAATTGAAGCAATGATAGAGGTGGTGTTGTGTCAGTGATGGTGTTCTACGTGGTAAATCTGGACGAACGACTCACTGATAATGATGTGTGGTAATTAGGTTAGGGTTTTGATAATGGTTTGTGTATGATGTTTAGGTGGTGCTGCTGGTTACGGCGGAGGTGATTCTGGTGGAGGAGTAGCGTAGCAGAGATGGAAGAAATTACAGAGAAATCGAGAGGAGGAAGAAGAAAAAGGGAGGAAAAAATTAAAATTTTGTAGGTGGCCGGGATTCGACCCCAAGACCTCTAAACTATTCCCGTGTTTTTGTGTTTTTCATTTTACAAATATGTGCTCAACGTTTCGGTTATTTACATCTGTTTATAGAAGGAAAAAAATTAAGGAGGGACTGTATCGTCCTTTCATCGTTGAACCAAATTTAATCTTTTTTGCCTAATTGGAATAAAATGTCACGCTTCACATTGACATTAAGTCACCATATATAGAGTCCGTCAGATGATAAACTAAAAGTAAATCAGATGATAAACTAAAAGTAAATCAACGATCACCATTAAACCCTAAACTTAAAAAAGCCTACATTTAAGTCATATAACAAGAAATGTTGTTCCTCAATTCTCTTCTCTTTTCCACCCAAATCTAGTCTGTGTAGAGAAAGAAGGAATCCAAAGTCCAGACCATCCTAAATCTAAGATTCAAGAGCCAATAGATCTATGATTCATAAACGAGAAAACAGAAACATCACAACAAATTCTTCATCAACTACTTGTAGCATAATGATATTTCCTCTCAAAATATTAAGATCTGCCTGGTTTCAAACGGCTTAATTCCACAGATCAATAACGTTCGGATCACTAAACAATTTCAGATCACCAATTAGATGTTTTGAGAGACTTATTTTTTTAGCTTGGGGAAATCTCCTTTTTTTTTGTATTACTTAGTGAAGAGTTAAGTATTAGTTAAAACATTTTTCTTATACCAGATCATTTCAGTCTGTATTCATTTAAGTTGTTGTTATTTGCGTTTACTAATGTTGTTCTTTATAATCAGATCTACTGAAAAAAGAAGTTGTTGTTAACCAAGATCATAGATATATTAGAAAACATAAACCAGTTTTGGTGTGGATTTGATTCCGCACCATGGATTAGTGCAATTGCTAGCTATTGATATTGTTTTGTTAATTAGCCTAGATTTTGCACTTCCACATATAGTCTAGGCATTTATGGACATATAGAAACAGAAAGAGATACAGAATTGAGTGGTTGAGAATTGATTTGGAAGTGGTTAAAGATTTTGCAAAATTCAAGATCAATAGAGGGGTTTCAGATCGATTGGATGGATTTTTACCATGAAGTGTTTAAGTTTATTTCTTTTGGAAAATATCCTTTAAGCGTTAAATATGAAGTCGTTACTTGTAAGGTTTTAATCCGTTAGATGATAATCTGAATAGTTGCAATGAGTATGAACAAACTGGGAGTGCCGGAGTGGCAATTCAACTATCAAATTATATATGAACAATATATTCGAAATTTGACAAATTTCCTCTCTCTCTATTCCTCTCTAGTTTCTTCTCAAAACCAAAAAAACTTTCTCCTCCATTATAGCTTGCTCCTAAGATCTAGTCCATTTTGGGCTAGATGTGAGCAAATTTGTTTACTTTTTCTAGTTTTCATATAGTCTAGGATAAGTTTATTTAAGTTTTTGTTTGAATCTCCATTGATTATGGAGATTCTTTATGCTCTCTCATGGAGTTTGTTTGTGATCTCAATGGAGATTTTAAGTGGAAGTTCAAGTGTGGAAATCAAGATTCAAGACTTTGGGCAAATTACTCTCATATTTTTATGAGAGGATCTCCTTTTCTAGAAGAAAAAACCCTTTCAAAATGGTTGTATTATAATCCCAAAATCATTCTCTCAATATTAGGATTGTTTGGTACCTCTTGTTGGTAGTTTGTTAGGGCAATTCCTATGGGATGAACAAACTCAGAGTTTGTTCATTTTGCTCCCATTATGGGATGAACACACCAAGAAAATGGATCTTCAAATGGGCAGATCTGTTCATTTGAACACTGAGACACTCCAGTAGGCGCGCATCTGGTACAATAACGCGCTCCATGACCAATAACTCGAGCGACATCCTAGCTGACGCCCGAGTTTTTCCCCATAACGCGCGTTTTTACAGAACACGCCAGAGTTATTCGGCCAAACTCCAGCGTCAGCATACCTGTCGCCAACGTCTATGTTTGAACGGATAAAAACATATGTGATCCAGCGGCTGCATTTTGTTTAATTATATAAATACTCCTACTTTCAACTCTAAATTCACACATTCTTCTTCATTCTCAATTCTTGATTGAACATGTCTCGACCCCGATCAGTTTGGAAAATTCCGTTTACTAAAGAAGAAGATGAATCTATTTGCAGAAATTATGTTTTTTTTTATTTACTCAGCTTGCTTCGTAAAACTATCCATGGGTGAATTTCTGGGCAGTTATTCACGATGGGTTCTGCAGTGACACTCATAATTCTAGTCGTTGTTCTATATCAGACATAGAGCATCATTTTGGTACAATTAAGAAAGAAGTAAATGAGTTTGTAGCTTTAACCAAACACGTAAATCGATATAGACTGAGAGGTGAAACTAATGCTGAGATGGTGACAAGATCGTTATCTGAATGGCGAAGACGGAAAAATATGGCTTTCTCTTTCGACAAATGTTTTGAAATCCTTAAGGTGTTGAACAGTTTCAACCCCTTCCTTGGTTAACCTACCTACTACTTCTTCTCATTCGTAATTGAGTTCAGCCAATGTAAAACAGTTACTTTTAAACATATGTATTTTATTTACTTAATTGTACTTTTAAAACGAAAACTACAAATGTAGCACTATTAAAAATTACAAAAATTACAAATGTAAAACGCTATTTCTATCTCGCTCATCTCTAACGTCGCCCATCTCTATCTCGCTCATCTCTATCTCTAGCTACCCCGTTGTTATTTTCAGCCGCCAAAAATAGACCCGCCGTCAAGATAGTTTGTAAATTTCCAAATGGTGATAGACCTGGCTGACCTGGTTGAAAAAAACAAGACGATTGTTAAACACTCTGTGTACTCGGTCCTCCAAGCATATAAGAGATTTGTGGTTGTGGTGGTCCTGGTGTGTAGCATTCACTTTGGTCGTATGGAATATTTAGGTTGTATGCCACAATTGGGTTATAGGGCGAGAATGAAGATGAAATGCGCCTAGGTTCAATCCGATATGCCAGAGGCTGAGATACAGGCACAATTTGTGGTGAAGAATGAGTGATGTGTTGTATCTCTCGCACCATTGTTTCTTCACTTTCGTGCAATGCTGATCTGTTGTTTTCTGGGATTTCGTGCCATGAAGATGTGTTGGAATCGGAAGAATGTGATTGCCTCACATAATCATTTGCATTTGGCACGTAATCATTTGCAGTTGGCGGTGGAGTTGGAGACATTCCATACATTGTGTTTGTATGCCAATTACAGACTGTTTCCTAGTGCGTCGCCTGTAATTGTCTTGTAATCCAGTGCAGATCGTTGAGTTGTTTTCACATTTCATCCTCACTTGCAGTGGCATTGTTGTAAGGATAATCACGTTCCATACCTTGGGAAACAATGGGGATCGTGGTTAGCTCACCTTCTGAAGTAATACTTTGCATCTCCCAACTAATTTGAGGCATATTTGACGAGGAAGATGAAGAACTTGCACCCGTCCTAGGATAATTCACGAAGTTTGGCTCTTCTGGAGGTGGTTGGATAGGAATGATATTTGGATTATGGCAAAAAATTGATAACCCTGGAAAATCAACCCCATAGATGTGCATACTATGTGTCCCAATCACAGGCTTCGCAATTGAGTTGTACCAGTTTTGGTACTCCGCATCAGTGAAAACCTCCCTTGTATTTAGTTCATAACTCTCCCAATTGGTTACTCTCAACCTAAAGAAATCCGATGCAGAGGTTTCCATCTGTGGTGGCGTGTTAATTTCCTTTACAAGTATACCTCGTAATTGGTACTGCAGTCTTTCTCCCAGATACCAAACCCTTCTTCTTGATTTTGGACTGTAAAAAACAACTCTACGAGAAGAATAATCAAGAATATGTACTCCAATCGCTTCATTATACTGAGGATAACGATGGTAAAGGAGAACAACTACATTGTTGTGGTTCCGAGTCTCTGCAGAAAACTGGAACCATAGACGTCCGACCCAGTGTTCTTATGCATGTTTGTCCTCGTATACATGTCAAACATTGGAAATCTATATGTCTCGTCTTTTAGGATTGGTTTACCAAGACGGAAGTTGATATACCACCAATACTGCAAATTACTCCATCATTTTAGTAAATAATAATCCACATTTGTTCATAAATTTTAAAATAATAATTTTGAAATTTACCTCTATGATGCTCCAAAAACCACAGATGTTGTTATTGCCCGTGGACGCTTTATCCAGTCAGTAGCACAAGATCCTAAAATTGCAGACCCCGACCATAATCTGGTGCATTATCCAAATCTTCTAATGCTTCAAACCAACCAACATGAGCAATAGAAGTTGAGTTTGGAAAGAAGACCTGACCCAGTACCCATAAGATAAACAATCTTTCGAGTTCATCATAGTCGTCTACATCTCCAGGGATTTTGGGTGTCATTAGGAAACTCTTCAAGGCCGAACATCTAACCCCTTTTCCTTTCAGACTTTTATCAATAGAGATTTCTGATTCCATAAACGAGGAACAAAGCGACTCACATTTACTATTTAAGATCCATTCACTATCGTCGTATGATGGCGGGTTTCCACTTCCACTTGGGATCCCACAAATGAAATACAAATCAAGGGGAGTAATTCCTATGACAAGTATAATATCAACTAAGATTAATTCTTTAGATTATTTAAAAAATTTAAGTTAAGTTAACTTAAAGAAACTTACCAATTTCGAAATCCAGAAAATGAAATGTGTGCGCTGCTTCCACCACCTTTCTACCACCTGTTTTTGGAATTTTTTTGTTATGTAATGTTTCAGCATAATGATTTCTCCTCTCAAAAATTAAGCTTAGCTTTTCCTGATTATTTGACGTTGCATTTCAATTACTTCGTCAACCTAATTGCCACAAGTTACATTACTTCAACAAATGGTGAACCAACCTGATGGAAGCTCTCCAAATCTTCCTTGCTCCAGTGCGGCTGCCGATATTCTTCACCACATCCAATAATATTTTTAGAGGAATTTTTTGTTATGAGTTCGAAAGCACTCTTTTACCGTGACATGTTCTTGAAAATATTTCTGTTTAGGAGTTAATTTATCTTAGGCTTAGCTGGTCTTCTACTTGTAATTGCAAATTTGTATGTGAAAAGCAGGCTAATGCATGAGTAATCATTATGTAAGATCAGTTCTAATTTGCCTTTTGAAGAAGTTGTTTCACCATAAAACGTTGAGTTTCATGTAATGTTGTATTTACAGACTTTTACATTTGCTTTTAATTTTTAATCTAAAATTACCAGGCATGAAGACCAGTTCCGCCTAGGTCAGTATGTTTGTTAAATTGCAATTGCACGTCCACGCCCCAACCCAATGGCAGTCTTAGGATGTAAGTTCATCTCTTGCTGCAATATATGATTGCACATTAAAGAAAAGGATCTCGAGTACAAAGAACAGTTAACAAGTTTTGAGAAAGATGGTGAAGCCAAGGACCAAAACCTAGAATAGCAATGGATTGCAAAACATATGCGTCTCACTAAGTTGCTTGAGTATATGAGCTGTGTATCCAGCCAGAGTGAGCCCAATTTTTATTAACGAATTCATGTTAAATTGAATCATTTGAGCTTTTTCTGGCAGTAATGCTTGCATCCCACTTTTTGTACGTGTTTCTATACAATTTAACTGAATCCAAGTACACCCCTTTGCATCTTTCACATGGTTGCAAATCTACACTGTTGGTGGTGGTAAACTTGAATATAGACAGTAGACCTCCTTTTTCTCATTGATTAGCTAAGGAGCCCAAATGCTTCCGTTTCTTTTAGAACGTTATTTTGGGGACCATGATAAATTTGGGGGACCATTGTTTTTTAGGCACCCTAACATAAATTGTTAAGGGTTGTCCTAAAAATCCTAAGATTACTAATTTGCCCCTTACCCTAATTGAAATTAACCCTAACCTAATAATTGCAATTAACTTAATCTAATATAAAAACAAAAGCATCTAACCTATCCACCACCTACGATTATCACCACCACCCACCACCATCGCCCACCACCACCACCACCACCACCTACGATTCTTGAGTGACTAAAGTGAGAGAAGAAGAAGAAGATGGAGAAAAAAATTATTTTGAGATGGGTGAATATGGAGAAAAAACATCCTCTGGGTGCCAAAGTATGCTTGTAACTTAGTGAATGTTGCTATAAACTGCCTAAAATATCTTTAAAATCAAAATTGTAACAAAAATATTCAACCATGTCAACAAATTCGGTTGCAAATGCACTTCGGTTAATAAATCCAAAATCACAGGTAACCGAACCAGAGCTTTAAAGGAGTTTTTGTTTGTTCGGCTAGCTGATGAAAAATCAAATGTAACCGAACTACTATACTTGAGTTCGCAGAGTTTTGTTCGGTTCAGTCGACTAGACCACGTTGTAACCGAACTCAACAATTGGCTATATAGAGAAGAGTTCGGTTTTGAAATTATTTTTGCTAGTTAACCGAACTCATTTACAGAGGTATGTTCGGTTGGTTTGCAAACTTCAACGCAATCAAGTTCTCAACCGAACTGCAGGTTAAAAGTAACCTAGTGTTAAAAGTTCTGTTGGTTAGCAAACGTCAACATATTTTGCGAATCAACCGAACTGAGCTTGTATATGCATATATGCAATTAGGCAAACGTTCTTAAAGTAAAAACTTAACAATTTTTGCGATCCAACCGAATCGCACTTGCAAATGCATAAATGAAATTAGCCCATAGTTTAGGTTAAATGTATTTTTTACAATGAATCAACTCGAGTTCGGTTCGTAAAAAATTAATCTTTGATAACCTAACTCTTAGTTCAGCTAAGACTTATTTTTGCGATGTAACCCAACCTCTGCTCGGAGAAAAAACCTCCATTAAACCTCTCTGCAACTTCCATTTTCAACTCATTTTGATGATTACTTCTCATTTTTTTTCAACCAAAAACGAATGACAAGCAATGAGTTTGTGAGCATATCTTTGTTAATGATTTAAATGAAGCTACATATATAGAGGTGGTGGTGGTAATCAATGGTTGGTGGTGGTGATAATCGGCGGTGGTGGTGGTGGTAATCGGCGGAGGTGGTGGTGGGCGGCGGTGGTGGTGGTAATCAGAGGTGGTGGTGGTAATCGGCGGTGGTGGGTTAATGTTATTTTTTACTTAATCATTTCACTAATCATAACCAAAACATAATCAAAAGGGTAGTTTAGGTATTAAGAAAAAAAATTGATAAGGGCACCCTACCCTAAAATAGATAATGGTCCCCCAAATTTATCATGGTCCCCAAAATAACGTTATTCTTTTAGACCAAAAGGCCCAAACCACACTTTTAGACCTACAGGCTACAGAAACAAAAAAGAGATACAAAATGGAGAGGTTGGGAATTGATTTGGAAGTGGTTAAGATTTTTCTTTTTAAGACTTAAATTTGGATTATTGAACAAAATCAAAATTTGTAGTTTCCTTTTTCCCCATCGACTTAGGAATCATTTTTCGTGTGGAACCAATTTTCACTTTCCCCATTAAATGAAGACCTTGATTCGAGATTAGCTGACCTAAACATGTGACCAACAACATGAATGATTAGGTAATCCCAGCTCAAATGCGGATAAATATTCTACTTTTGATAAACCATTTCTCAACAAATTGCACCTTACATTATTGATGAGTAGAATCATCCAAACATGTTCGCACATAGAATTTAATAAACTTTCTCATAATTTGACGGACTTAAGATTGAGTCCAAAATTTAGCAAAAATGATTGGCAACACAAAGAATTAGATACTAGATTGGTAAGATAGCTTTGAATTTTTTATCATTTAGTGGATTAGATTGACGCTTAATGCTATTTCGATTAGTATTTTCTAACAAATATCAATGCCGATTACCCTAGGTGTCATAAGATTTTCTTGCTTTCTTATGGAATCCAAGCTCTCTTCCACGGAACATTGGAAAATGGTTTGCCGATTACCCTAGCCATTTACTTAGAAGCCATTTTACACGGTTGTGGCTAGCAAATATGGTCGGTCGTAACTCATAAGATATGTATTATCCATTAGATGATAAACTAAAAGTAAATCAACGATCATAATTAAACCCTAAACTAAACAGCAGACCTTTAAGCTATATAGAGGTAGAGATGTTGTCCCTCAGTTCTCCTCTCTACTCCACCCAAATCTAATCTGCGTGTAGACAAAGAAACAACCCAACATCGAGACCCTCCTAAATATAAGATTCAACAGCCAATAGATCTATGATCCATCAATGAAAACAAAAACATCATAATGATATTTCCTCTCAAAACATTAAGATCAACTTGTTCCAAGGTTTGACGTGTTGTTTTGGTCCAGTTCTCAATTCGCAGACTTCCACAATTGCAGATCATTAATGATCGAATCACTAAACAATTTCAGATCACAAATTAGATGTTTTGAGAGAGTTGTTTTTTTAGCATGGGGAAATCTCCTTTTTTTTTTATTATTTACTCTGTGAAGAGTTAGTTTTTGTATTAGTTAACACATTTTTCTAAGAACAGATCAGTCTGTATTCATTTGACTAAATCAAGTTGTTGTTATTTGCGTTTACTAATGTTGTTTTATAATCAAATCTACTGATAGATGAAGTTGTTGTTAACCAAGATCATAGCTATATTAGAAAACTAAACCAGTATTGTTGTGGATTTAATTCGGCACCATGGATTAGTGCGATTGCTATTGATATTGTTTAGTTAATTAGCCTAGATTTTGCACTTTCACATATAGTCTTGGCTTTTTTAGACATATAGACTTTTACACATAGAAACAGAAAGAGACGTAAAAAATGGAGTGGTTGAGAACTGATTTGGAAGTGGTTAAAGATTTCGCAAATTTAAGATCAATTAGAGGGGTTTTAGATCGATTGGTGGATTTTTACCATGAAGTGTTCAAGTGTATTTCTTTAGGAAAATATCTTTTAAGCGTTAATTTTTGCATCTCTTATTAAATTTACTGGAATAAAAAAATGAAGTTGTTAGTTGTAAGGTTTTAATTTGAAAGAGTTGCAATGAGTATGAACAAACTGGGAGTGTCGGAGTGGCAATTCAACTATCAAATTACGAAATTCTACACTTTGAGTAAATGAAGTGGTGGTCATAATGGGTTAACTAAGAAACTCAGACCATAGTACAATAATCAGGAAAAAAACATAAGCAACTCTTGCACTACCATGTAATGATGGCTACTTCTTTTACTTAGTTAGGATCAGTTTTCACACTATTAGGATCTAATGAACATATCTTTCTTCTTCTTCTATCGATATTAGGATCTAATGATAATACTTCGCTACCCTTATATCAAAGCTCTTTAAGAGAGCTTATGAAGAGAATACTTCGTTTGAACACGAGGAGGTTGAAAATCAAGCATGGACACATTCGCAAACCAAATAAGACTATAAATAATTAAAATAGCTAAATAAGATTATAAATGAATAAAAATTTAGTGTGATTTTGTTTTCCACATCCAAATTTTGTTGGACAATTATCTTACCCGTATGCACATAATAAGAAGTTTTCCTTGTCTATTAAGAGCCCCAATATTTAACTTTTTTGGGGGCCACAAAAATGTCAGGACCGGCCCTGGGTTAGTGCTTGGTTTTTTTTTTTTTTGTGAAACCCACCGATAAAAAACTTAATGGGCGCACCCAATTTTTCCCCAAAACTTACTCGCTCACCCATATTTTCTAAAATTATACTTTCGTATATTTCGTCTTCGTATCCCTATTTCAATCGTATCCCATCTCTTTTTTCAATCTGTTGAGATTTTGTTCATTGAGCTAGAGGAGAATTTAATCAATCGGAGAGATCTTGGGGGTGTCTTCTTTGGATTCTCACACTTTGGAAATCGAAACAGGTATTCCTCGAAATCATAATAACTTGTAGAAAATTTCAATTTAAGTTATCAGCTTAGATCTCTGAATCAATCACAATCTGAGTTAATCCCAAAACTTATGCAAACAAATCATTTCTATTTTATGTGTCTAAGGATGTCGAGGAGAGTGTTATTAAACAAGATGGTTGAATTTAGGAACAGTATTTGGAAGATACGAACTCCAATGTCATCAGATTTGGGGAAGTTTAAGAATGAATTCCGTACCTTAGGAGGGAGCACCAACAAACTTATCAATGGACGAACTCAGTGTCGTCAAGTTGGAATTTATCCACCTTATCAGAATGAAAGAATACCCCTACAAGAGGTTTTGCAGCAACGCAATTAGAGAAAGTGGAAAAGTCAGCTGTAAAAGGGAAGACATTGACACAGATATTTGAGGCGAAAAAATTCGTTATGAAGAGATATAGGCTTGTATTTTGTACCATCATTTTAAGCTGCTGTCATGATTTTGATGATCAAGGTAAAATTTTGATTCTGAGGCTTGGATTTATATCCGAGTTTATGAACTATGGGTATTTGTTGAAATGCCGTCAAATTTTCATTTTTTGCGACGAAATGTTTTTTTTCTGAACTCTTTTTGCTTGTGGAAATGCCTAAGAGAATAGTATATATGTGCGTTTCATTGTTTTGTTGGTTGGTCATCATTTGTAGTTGATTACCAACCAAAAAAGATGTGTGTTTCATTGTTTTTGTTGGTTGCTTATCACTCATCTTCCTAACCAAAAAAGACATTTTAAGATATTGTTGTTCTGATTCATTTCAGTTCGGCATTATTGGAAGTTATCCTTCACTCTGCTTCTTTTAGTTTTGTATCTTATGTTCTCTGGAGTTTAGTTTTGGCATGTGATTTTATATCCTCCAAAGACCTAAATGTTTCTGCAAATAATTACATGCTTAAGTTCTGTTGCTGGGGGAGTTTTGCCTGACAATTGCATGCTTCAGTTTTGGTAAATAGGTGATACTGTTGAGTTGGTAGTGTTGCATAAATGTGCTGCTATGTAAGGTTGGGTTGCAGTTGAAGCATGGTGAGAAACTGCAGGTAATGGTGTAATTTATGGTGAAAAATAACTGCATAACATGTTATGCAGTCGTGAAAATTGATGTATAACCTATTATGCATCTATAAAATTTGTTGCATAACCTGTTATGCATCCGAAAATATGACTGCATAATGTGTTATGCATTGAGAAAATTGTTGCATAATCTTTTATGCATCCGTAAATATGGATGCATACTGCATTATGCATTAATTTTTTATATGTACTCGCTAAAATCAACCAAAAAAATGGTAATATAACTTGTTATAGATAATTTAAGACGAAATGACAAAAATAATTTAAGACGAAATCAAGTTGTTATTTGCATTTATTTATGTTGTTTCCGTAATCAAATCTACTAGAGATGAAGTTATTGTTAACCAAGATCACGGTACAAAAGCATAACCAACATTAGTGGATACAATTCCTGTCCATGGAGTTCTGTTTGCCAAGATTTAATTTTGAACTTTCACATACATTGTTGGAAGTTGGAACATATTCTATCCATAATTTTTAAAACTATAGAAACAGAAGGAGATACGCTAGAAAGAAATAGACCGAATACGTGACTTAAGATTCTAAAACAGGTTTTTAATTCTCTATAAAGGTGGGCATCCACACTTCTGCTGCTGAAGAGTTTGTTACAATCCTCCAGGTGGTAAACCCATGACAAATTTGTAAAACATCAAAAAGAAATGATTATCATAGGAAATCAAGTTGGAGTGTATTAGTTGGGTTAGTGTTCCACATCTATCAGCGGCAATACACAATTCTTTATTATGTCTTCGTTTCATTGTATTATGTTTTTAGTTGGAGTATTATGTTTTCTACTCCTCCTTTAATCTCGTGTGGCTTTCCTGGAAGGAGCAAATTTGATTTAAGATAGATGTAAATCTGTCATAGGCAACCAGGAAGAGTAATTCTCGGATGGAAAAACATGTCCAATTTATCTCTATCTTCTATTTAAAACCACTGGAAAGTGACCATCCATAAATTTGAATGTCAGTCAGTCTATTTAACTTTCTATGGTTCTCCCCACAGCTATAGTAGCATGGGAAATTTCTAATAAACAACTGGAGTTTGTAATTTGTGGGTAAATTCTTAATTATGAAATGTTAGGGTTCTAGACCTTTAGCACTGGAGAGATGAATTAAAACACACGAAAAGAACCGGATAAACCCTTTGAATTGGGGTCACCACCACTCAATGAAAGAAAACTAGGTTTAACTGAATTGTTGTAATAATTGATGATCCTTACGTAAACATGGCTAGCATATTTATATGTAGCATAACTTGTTACCCAAGTTGTAGTAATTTAAATGAAACTAAAAGACTTCTAACTAAACTAGATGAATTAAAGGAAACAGGAAATACTAAATAAAGCGTCTAACTAAGGAAAGTAATAACTAAATATGGAAATACTAAATAAGGCAAGAGAGTAAGGTGTTGGTGCTGCAACATCCCATCCTTTGAAAAAGAAGACTTGTCCTCAAGTCCTTGAAAGTCCTGAAAACGATCGATAATCTCATCCGCTTTTTATTAATTTGATCTTCCCAAGTTGCTTCATCACTTGAATGATCTTTCCACTTGATAAGCCATCTAGTACCAACATCAATATTCCTCTTTTGAACATCTTTCCCAATCCGATCACTTGAATTAACTCTAGTGTTCCCATTTTTCATAATCCACAGTAGTTGGTAGATCAGAGTTGACAATAATGGAAGAACCAAGTTTCAATTTTAATTGAGAAACATGGAACACTGGATGTATGCGACTAGATACCGGCAGTTCCAACTTATATGCCACCGTGTCAATTTTTTCTGTTTCCATAGGTCTAAAGATTGTGGTTTGGCATGATTTGTCAATAAAAAATGTTCAACACTGTATGTTCAGTGCAAAATCTTGGCTAACAGAACCTTAACTAAACAGTACCAATAATCAATCGCACATTAATGCTGATTTATGTTTTGAAAATGTCTGTGATCTTGGTTAACTACAAATCGAGTTTCAGTAGATCGGATTATAGAAAACAACACTACACTAGTAAATACAGATAACAACTTGATTCCGTCTTAAATTATCATTAACATGCTTTCTTTTCATATACAAACTCAAATGATCTGTAATAACAAAGCGAAAGACTAGCTAATATGGGTAACTAATACAAAAATCAACTGTTAACCAAAACAACAAGAAGAAACTAACTATGCCGAATCTCAAATTGAACAGATCTGAATGATCCAAGGCCAGATATATTAGCTAGGATAATAGCTAGGATAAAACTGAACCAAAACAACAAGAAGAAACTTCAATGTTGCATATCTTAATGTTTTGAGAGAAAATATCATTATGCTGGAAAAAAAAAATCCAATTCCAGCTGAAAAAAAAAACAAATTCAGAATCAGGAAAACTTGTTATGTGCGTGTATTGTGATAAATCCAACACAAACATCCAATTCCAGCTGAAAAAATATCTCAGGGGAAGCTAAAATTACCTGCCGTTAGATACTCAGGAGCGGTATATCCATAGGTGTCCATGACCCTAGCAGACAGATGACTCTTATCACGAGTAGGACCATCTTTTGCAAACATTACAATAAATATACTATTAGACGACACAAAATGCTAAAATGATCACAACAATTACAGAATTGAAGCTACATTGTGAAGGAATAGTTGCATACCGAATCAAGCAGGATGTTTAAAGTGATAAAGTCTCTATAGATGACTTGTGTTACTGCCCTGTGTAGAAACTAGAAACGCAATGCCTCTTTCTCTATAGTTCACTTCTGCCTATAGAATCAAAACGTTTCACCAAATAAGCAATTGTATCATCCAAATATCCTATTAAGAGTTGCAACAAATTCAAATATGAGTTTATCACATGTCCGAGTAAATTAAGAAGCAGTAACCGAAAAACCACCGGAATTGGCTTAATCCATTTTTCACCTGTTTTAATGACAGAGTCTCAGATAAATCATGGAGCTGAATTGTATCCATCTAAACACTTCATGGAAAAAAAAAATCCATCTAATTGATCTGAAATCCCTCTAGTTTATCTTAAATTTTGAAAAATCTTAACCACTTCCAAATCAATTCTCAATCACTCCAATTTGTATATTTTTCTGTATCTATAGATCCAAAAATTGGGGTTGGCATGATCTATCTATAAAAATGTTTCAAGACTGTATGTGAAAGTGCAAAATCTTGGCTAATTAACTAAAGAATATCATCAATACTCAATCGGACTAATCCATAGAGCTAAATTGAATCCACTAATTCTGGTTATGTTTTGTAAATGGATACGATCTTTGTTCACAACATATATTTAATTCATTTTTAGTAGATCTGACCATAAAAAACAACACTAGTAAATGAAAATAACAGCTTGATTTCATCTTAAATTATTATCAACCTACTTTTTTTTTTAATTTACAAACTGAAATGATCTGTAATAACAAATAGAAAGACTAGCTAAGATAGATGGATTAACTAATACAAAAATCGTCTAAATAGAGATTTTCTAAAGAGATTGCCGAATGCTAATAGAAAAATATTCTAAACATAAAAAACACCTTTTAATCATCTTCGATTGCTCCACTTTACAGGGATGAAACTGAACATAAACAGAAAAGTTGTTGCTGTTAATCTTAATATTTTGAGAGGAGATATCATTCTACTGACAACTTGTTGTTGAAGAATCTGCCATGAAGAATTTGTTCTTATGTTTCTGTTTCCATTGATGGATCATAGATCTACAGATCTATTAGCTGTTGAGTCTTTGGGTAAAGGGGCTTTGGACTTTGGGTTCTTTCTTTCTCTACACAGATCAACTTTTCTATTTATAAGGCCTAGAGGTATACCTGGTTAGTTTAGGGTTTAATTATGATCGTGGATTTACTTTTAGTTTATGATCTAGCGGATAATATGTATGTTATGATCGACCGCATTTGCTGACCACGAACAGTGTAAGTTAGCAGTCAGTGTAGGTCTTAAAAGGGACTTAGAATATGTAAAAAGATTGAAATGTCTAGTCAAATGGCTTCCAAGCAGGGACATTACATCTTATAAATTCCAATGCACCGTGAGAGAGAACTTGAAGTTTAAACTAAAAGTAAATCCACCAAATTTTAGGAATATCGATCAAATGACGCTCATTGTTATTTCTATCTCAATTGATGAGTTGGCATAAAATATGGAAGATGAAAATCTGCCACCGTGAGTCTTGGTATGAACAATGCAGGAGTTTCAAAAAAGGGTACTCTGATGAATTGATAAATTGTATAGAAACACCAAGAGGGGAAATGTAAGCATAACTGCCAATAAAAGAAAAGGAAAAGCTCATATGTGATGGAAATGATTCAGTTGAGAAACCTACTAATGAAAATTGGGCTCATTGGGGATAAATACACAACTCCTCTGCTCAACAAACTTAGTGAGACGCATATGTTTCGCAAACCATTGCTCTGCTAAATTCTGTTCCTTGGCTTCAGCATCTCTCTTTAAACATGTTAACTGTTCTCTGTACTCGAGATCGATTCTCTCTAGTATAACCTTCTCTTCTTCTCCGAGTGCTCTAATCTTCGATTCAATATCCTCCATTATATCTTTAACCTTCTCAAACTCCAATTGAAGTTCCATTATTCTAACTCTCCCCTCTTCTTCCTTCTTGTGTTCATCCAAAACTCGGTGTCCTTCTGTTGATGGTGGTTTTTAGCTTAGGGTTAAAATCATAAAACACTAAGCCCTAGCAGACAATGATGTCACAACATTTAAAGTAACAAGCATTGACTAGGCATATTTACTGAAAACTTTAATGTGTCTCTAAATAATGACCAGGGTATCTTTTTCAAATTAGGGTTATGACTAGCCAAACCCTAATTCCCACGTGTGCCAATGGAAAATCATGCCAGAGACACCGACCACGCCAAAGCATGCCAACCATGCAAGCCGTACCTCTGTGCCAATAGCAAATCATGGCAGCCACACCGACCGCGCCAAAGCATGCCAACCATGCTAGCCGCACCTCTGTGCCAATGGAAAATCATGTCGGACACCGATCAAGCGCCAAAGCATGCCAACCATGCTAGCCGCACCTCTGTGCAATGGAAAATCATGCCATCCGCACCGATCGCTGCCAAAGCATGCCATTATGCTAGCCACCTGCTGGAAAATGACAAATCATGCCAGCCACACCGACCGCGCCAAAGAATTCCAACCATGATAGCCGCACCTCTGTGAAAATGGCAAATCATGTCAGCCACACCGACCGCGCAAAAGCATGCCAACCATGCTAGCCTCACCTCTATGCCAATGGCAAATCATGACAGCCACACCGACCGCGCCAAAGCATGCAAACCATGCTAGCCGCACCTCTGTGCCAATGGAAAATCATGTCAGCCACACCGACCGCGCCAAAGCATGCCAACCATGCTAGCCGCACCTCTGTTCCAATGGAAAATCAAGCCATCCACATCGACCACGCCAAAACATGCCAACCATGCTAGACGCACCTCCATGCCAATGGAAAATCATGCCAGCCACACCTACCGCGCCATGCCAAACGCACCTCTTCATGGTCCCATGCCGCGCCACCATACTATCCTTCACTAAGCGGCTATCAAAATGAAGGCGTGCAACAATCAACGGTTTCCCTTCAATCCCAGGAGCAAATCATGGACGTCTAAGGTTACCAAACGACCTTTGCCCCAAAACCCTAGCTTGGTCACGCACCTAGCCCAAGCTAGTCACGCCATGCACCTATGGCAACCCCTTGGCCCCATATGCCAAGCCAAAACCGCACCTAGCCCAAGATAGCCGCGTCATGCCAAACGCACTCTGCCTTGGCCCTAGCTATGCTAGTCACACCATGACAAGCCAAACACCCTTGGCCCTAGTCACGCCATGCGCCTATGGAAAACCCTTGGCCCCACATGACATGCCAAAACCGCACCTATCCCAAGCTAGCCGCGCCATGCCAAACACACTCTGCCTTGGCCCTAGCTATGCTAGTCACACCATGCCAAATGCCATTGACTTGGCCCTAGCCACGCCATACGCCCATGGAAAACCATTGGCCCCACATGCCAAGCCAAAATCGCACCTAGACAAGCTAGATGCGCAATGCCAAACACACTTTTCCTTGGCCGTACCCATGCTAGTCACATCATGCCAAGCCAAACAACCTTGCGTTGGCACTAGCCGCTCCATGTGCCATGGAAAACCCTTGGCCCCACAATCAAAGCCAAACTAAACCTAGCCAAGCTAGCCGCGCCATGCCAAACGCACTTTTCCTTGGCCCTAGCCATGCTAGTCACATCATGACAAGCCAAACGCCCTTAACTTGGCCCTAGACACTCCATACTCCCATTGCAAGCCCTTGCCCCCACATGCCAAGCCTAACTACACCCTAGCCGCGCCACCTTGTTGGCCTTCCCTACGCGGCCACCAAAACGAAGGCGTATAATAATCAACGATTTCCCTTCAATCCCAGGAGAAAATCCTAGCCATCCAAGGTTACCATACGACATATGGTAACCTTTGGCCCGAAAACCTAAATTTGGCCATGCCAAACCTTTCCATGCTAATGGAATGCCAACCTAGACGTGCCACCACGTTTTCCCTCACTACGCGGCTACCAAAATGAAGGCGTGCAACGATCAACGGTTTCCCCTCCTCTCAAGATGCAAAATCTCGACTGTCGAAGGTCACCATGCTAGAAAGTTTCCCGATCTTGACTTGCCAAGCCACAACAATGTTCTACTTGTTTTCCAAAAACATTTGAGATATCAACACAAACTGGGGGATCCTCTTTGGGTATTGGTTTGGTGGTTTACAGCGTGCGGCGTACACTATGCCCGTCATAAAGAAGTGTCATAAGGGTGAGGCGGTTAGTAAATAGAGGAAGTTATGTGTGAAACGTTCATGGGACATAAATCACATGCATTAACAATTTTTTGGAACATCAATTCCATAATGTTAGCAGTTTTATGAGTTAACCACTTTATGGAACATCAATTCCATGCATACGGTTACCACCTCCTCCCATTTACTTCCCCACTCCTTAATGAGACCATGGTACGTTTTTACTCTGACTTTTATAAATAGGTCTTACCTATTTCCATTGAACAACAAGTTCATATGGGAGATACAACACCCAGAAATACTTATTTGCTATCTCTCCTTGTTATCTATTTCACTTTTGTGATAACAAGTCATAGTAACCCAACTACTCTTCCAGAATCAACTATTCTGGTCTCACCACTTTCCTTGCTTCCCTCCACAATACCAACCCATTCTCCTCCACTTTGTGACTGAAACAAGTCTGGAATGACCATTTCTTGGTTTAGGCCGGACTTGTACAGATTGATCTCTCGAATCTAAAGTACTCCCTTGCAGTACATTGTTTAGGGTTTAAATTGTTTCTCACATGCACACCCGCAATTACCGAAATTAGGAGAAACCATTTTCACCTACCAATAATTGGAGACCACAGCGGGAGGATTGATCTATCGGTTACAATACCAACTATAACTCCTGATTTCATTTACAAAACGTCAATCCCAATATGGTGGAACTCAGTTCTAGAGCGGTTGCCGAGAATACTAGCACAAAGCATGTCCCTGATGTTAACGTCTCTCCCAATAACGTCGTTACATCACCTAATGACTATAGTAACTTCGAATGCATACCATCAAGCATAACACCTCCAATCACCAGGGACAGATCCACCGCCGCCTCTAATTTCTCTGCAGAACCCTCTAATCACGACAACGAAAATACCTCTTCGGGCGTTACGCCACTAGTCATCAGAGCCAGAGCTGCCGTTGTGGCTCTTAATGTTTCATATAGCATGGCACCTTCAACCACAACTAGGGATCCAACTACCCTGCCGACGGGGCGAGAGACCGGAGGGACTAGAGGAAGTCGTCCTTATGTCACCATCGCTGAGTTGATAGAACGACAGGAAATGCTCGCTAGAGCCCAGACGGATAAGGTTTCAACACAGAAGGAAGTATATGTCTTTCTCAAGACCCTGACAGAGCGGCTACCACATGAGTCGTGTCTTCCAGAGCCTTTTAGAAATTCCTCCAACAACCCCGACGCTAGCACCTCGGCGTAGCACGCCTCCGCGGACGAGGAAATTTTCGCTAGAATCCCATTGGAAATAATTCAGCCGTCCAACTTCGTCATGCGAGAATATCTGGAGCAACTTCTCCGCAACCGAATCAAGAATGATGAACTAGACATGCATCAACACCAACACCCTTACCCATCCGAAATGCAAAGAATCCCTCTTCCAAGGGGGTACTCCTCTCCTCAATTCACCATGTACGATGGTACCGGGAATGCACATGAGCATGTCTTCCGTTTCTTGGAATCCCTATGTGAACATGAATATAATAGCTTTCTTCGTCTAAGGGTGTTCTCAAAATCACTTACCGGAAGGGCGTATTCATGGTACAATAGCATCCCGCCGAACAACAGTAACCAAACCAATACATACGGGCACGCTCAATTTGGACCTATCAGTGGGACTCCGTCTAGCCAAAAAGTGATGATCCGAGCAAGTAGGTGAAAAGGAGTCGGACTACCACGTGACATCGGGAGACCATGGCTCGCACGTATAACAAGATCGGTCCTTCGACAGTACCACCAATTCTTGAGCTTCCACGCTTAAGTGGAGAAGTCATTCGTCATCACGCAGTCGTCACTCATCTCCTCGTGCGCCAATCTGGCATGGAAGTTTGCGAGCCAGCTACGGGGGCCGCAAGTCACAAACCAGCAAGGCTCACCACACCTCGCTTCCCAAATGGACGACCATTGAAGAAAGAGTAGTCTCACATAACCCCGCGATGAGAAACTCAGACTTCTCACATCACACCTTTTCAGAAGAGAGGCGACTTCGCCTCTTATCCACAAGACCAGCGGTCCTGAGTTCCATCCAAGCGAGGACGGACATTTCAATACGGTCCACGAAAGAAAA
>JAJJWX010004916.1:0-43075 GCA_023529315.1 Papaver bracteatum | reverse complement strand
CGACAAAATCAAACCCCTTTTGGTTACTATCTGAATCAGGATTTAGAATCAACTTCTACACTCTCCAAGTCTCTATGGTTCGACCTGTGCTTGCCCTGTGTTGCTTGTCGACATTGTGCACTTGCAGTTTATACATAGAAGTAGGTATCTTTCCGAGCCTACCAGGCACTCTTAGCTCAACCGTGTACTGCGATGCCTTGATCATACTCTGCACTCCTTAGAAGAGATTCTCGGTCGTCCAACCAGGGTATAACCTTATATATATAGCTGGAAATCCAAGGTACCTCTCCCGGATAGGCTTTCTTGAGCCCTACATCTTCATGAGTCAAGTTCCAGTAGCAGTATAACCTTGTCCTTGAGCCATGCAATCAGATACCCCCTTAAATGACGTACTTTAGGTCATTCATTTTCCTCTTACGAAATTTTATTCGCGAACTAGGGTGTACGCCATAAAGGTTCGTCCCATTCTGCGAAATTTTATTCGCGTTTTTTGAGAATTTATCGCAGATTATTATTTTGTTTTGATTTTGAATGTTCTCGCAGCAATCTATTCAACAAAGTTTTGTTCACATTGACTATCTGACTATAATTATTACAATCTCATCCTCAGAATTCCTTATTGGTAATACTTCGTTAGATATAACCTATTCCATGGTCTACCGAGTCTTTGACCAACATCTTTACCCTCTGGATTCATTAGCTTATATGCCGCTGTTCCAACTATCTCTTTAATGATATACGGTCCATCCAATTTTATCGCTGATAACTTGGTGTTTCTCGCAACACTAAATCACCTGGTTGGAATTCTCGTTTTTTGACACGTTTGTTGTACTCGCGAGCTAATCTTCGCTGATAATTTTCCATATGTTGTAAAGCCTTTTCTATTTTTTATTCTAATTCATCAAGTTTATTTAGAATCATTTCAGCACTAAGATTCTTCTCCCAAGCCTCTCTTTTTGTTGTAGGAATAGCAACCTCTATTGGTAATACTGCTTCAACACCATATGTTAGACAAAAAGGTGTCATCCCCGTTGCTTCTCTTCTAGTTGTGTTGTAAGCCCAGACTGCATTATGGATCTGTTCACACCTTGCTCTATGATATCCTTCTAGATTCTTTTTTAAGATGTCTGTAATTGTCTTATTAGTTTCCTCATCTTGACCATTAGCTTGTGGGTATAAAGGAGTAGATTTTCCACATCTTATCTTAAATGCATTAAGTAGCTATTCTATGTTCTGCCCCTCAAACTGCTTTCCATTATCAGGCACCAACTGTGCTAGAATTCCAAATCTGCAAATAATGTTGTAGGACCAGAATATCGCCACAACGATATTCTTGCGATGGAAACGACACTTCTGCGAGAAACCCAAACATTTCTACAAGTATTAACAACACTTTGACGAGAACGTCGCAAGATTCTTCAACGACATTTGGAGAATATCAAAAAAGAGTAATATAACAGTTAATGACTGAAGATATATGAGAAGAATAAATATACTTCACGATGGTTACAAAGTTGGCGATGATGAAGACTAAATTTATGGCGATGAGATCGCAGAGTAGATCCGAATTAAGGGGAAATCTTAGCTGTCTTCCACTATGTATTTTTCTATATAAAGGGTTCGAATAAATCCAGAAAAGGATGATGTAATTTTTGAGAGTTGAGAAAGTTTTGAGGAGAGAGAAACTCCAGAAAGAAAGTTGTACTTCTGAGTTTTGATATTTCCTGTAAATCTTCCTGAAAGTGAAATAATAAAAGTGTTGTTGTTCATCCACAATTATGACTTAATTTTCATAGATTCTTGACAAGGGTGTAGTGTGGGAAATCCTGCAACTACAAATGTTTTCAAATATGAATGTAAATATATCTTTGTCGCGGATATGTTGTACTGATTTCACCTCTGCCCATTTTGTGAAGTAATCCGTGCGACAATTAAGTATCTATTTTGCCCTGATCCTGGTACAAATGGCCCCAAAATATCTAAGCCCCATTTTCCAAAAGTCCATACACTTGTAGAAGATGATAATGGTGCCCCTGGTACATGTATCTTTTTTCAGTGGCGCTGGAAATCTTCGCAACGTCTTGATAATTGTTTTGCATCTTCATGCATATACCTCCAGTAATAGCCTTGCATTTTTGTTCTGTATGCCAAAGATCTTCCTCCACTATGATTGCCGGCATCTCCGTTGTGTAACATTTTTAACACCTTTTCTCCTTCTTCCCTTGTCAAGCATCTAAGTGATGGCCCATTGAAAGATTTGCGATATAATACTCCATCTCTTAATTCATAATTTGTTGCACGACTTTTTAACTTGTGTGCTTCTAATCTATTTCTTGGCGTTTTTCCTCTCGCCAGATATGCATGGAGCTCTGTTCGCCACTCTGCAATATTACCTCTTTGTTATTCTTCGCCACTTTATATCATCATTACATCTGCTTCTTCTTCTTCTTCTTCTTCTTTATTGATTGAAGGTGATACAAGTGTCTGAATTTTTATGCATCTCGCAGTTGGATTTGTCATCATACTTGTAATGAAAGAATAAGCATATGCGAGTCTATTGTAATTCCTTGATATGTGTCTCCACCTTATTTGAGGAATTTTCGCAGACAACTCTTCAACAAGTTTTTTGTATTTCTTCAAAGATGGGTCATTTGTAATGTATTCTCCTATTATCTGGCGAATAACTAGCTGCGAGTCACTAGCTACGAGTCACTCGTAATTCTGGCATTCTCCAATTTCATTTCTACTGCGAATTTTAGGGCATGTATTACTGCTTCATACTTTGTTTCATTATTAGTGGATGCAAACTCCAATCTAAATGAGAAAGCCATTTTTGATCCTTTTGGAGAGATTAAGATAATCCCAATTCCATTACCTTCTCCATTTGTGGATCCATCTACCAATATTTCCCATCTATTTGGTTATGTTAACAAGTCTTTTGGATCTCCGTGCTCTTCTTGTATATCCATCATGTCCTCTACTGCTTCATCATCTTCTAAAGGAAATTCTGCCAAAAAGTCTGCTACAACTTGTGATTTCGTTAAAGATAAAACTTCATACTTGATTTCAAAGTGACCTACTTGAGCATTCAATCTTTCAACTCTGCCTGACCTTTTTGAATTTTTCATCAATGACTCAATTGGTACTTCTGTTAACACTTTAATTTTATGTTCTTGAAAGTATATGCGAAGTTTAAATGTTTCATAAACCAATGCTAGGATCAGCTTTTCAATCTTTGAGTAATTTCTTTCTGCGGCATTAAATGTTTTACTAATGTAATAGATTGGTTTCTCCACTCCTGCATCTACTCGCAACAGTACTGCGCTCAATGCATACGAGGTTATTGCAAGATAAATCAGTAACTCTCCTCCTGGTGCTGCTTTTTGTAAAATTGAGGTATTTATTAGATACTCTTTTATCCCTTGAAAAGCTTTTTCACATTCATCCGTCCATTTGAACTTTGTCCCATTTTTAAGAATGTTGAAGAAATGTTTGCACTTGTCTGATGATCGTGAAATAAACCTCCCTAGCGAAGCTAGGAGCCCATTTAATTTTTGTACATCTTTCACTGTCGCAGGGGTTGGCATATCGCGAACTGCTTGTACTTTCTCTGGATCAACTTGTATTCCTTCTTTTGATACAATGTAACCTAAAAATTTTCCTGACGCAACTCCAAAGACACACTTTTCAGGATTCACCTTAATGTTAAATTGCCGCATTTGATCAAAAATCTCCTTCAAATCTTGCGTATGGTTCTTAGATTCCTTGATTTTTATTAACATGTCATCTACATACACCTCTAATGTTTTATGTATACACTTCGCAAACACCTTTTCCACCATTCGTTGGTATGTTTCCCCTGCATTTCGCAACCCAAATGACATTTTTATATAACAATATAATCCTCTTGGAGCAAAAAATGCAGTATTCCCTTGATCTTCTTCAGCCAGTGGAATTTGATTATACCCTATATACCCATCCAATGAAGACATTCTTTCATATCTGGTAATGGAAAGCTATCTTTTGGACAGGCTTTGTTTAAATCAGTAAAATCTATACAAATTATTATCCCTTTATTTTTATTTGGGACTACCACCATATTTGCTATCCACTCCGGGTATTTTGCTTGCCTTATGATTCTTGCATCTAACATCTTCTGTAATTCTTCTTCTATTTTAGGATGATAAGTGGTCGCAATTTTTCTTATCATCTGTTTAAATGGTCTTGCATCTTTGTTAATTTCCAATTTATGACATGCAACTGATGGATCTATTTCAGCTACTTCATCCATATTCCACACAAAGATATCTTTATACTCTCGCAAGAGATTTACAATTCTCGCTTCTTCATCCGCACCCATCTTAGTTCCAATTTTTAGCATTTTAGGTTCTTCTTCAGTTCCAACATTTATTTCTTTTATTGGTTCCGCTGCAGTATACACTGCTTCAGGTTCTCCCATTGGTGCTGGTTCTTTTATAATTGTCGCAGGGTTACCTTCTTCTTGCGAGATTTCGCTAGGTATTCATTTTCCTTCTTCTTCTCTGATCATATAAATTCTAAATTCTTCTTCTTTCTTTGCCTCTTTTACTATTTTTCTACGAATTTTTCGTTGTTTTACGCGTCCTTCATAATTCTTCACTTCAATTTGATTGCATAATCTCGCAATATCACCATCTCCTCTAATTTCTCCAATTCCGCTTGGCATAGGAAATTTAATACATTGATGTAATGTTGACGTTACAGCTTTGATTGTGTATATCCATAATCTTCCCAATAGCATGTTAAACGGAGATTCCATATCCACCACAAAAAGTGTTACTTGTGTTTCAATTTCCCCCAATGGAATTCGCACCACTATTTCTCCCTTTGGTTTGGTTATAGATTTTCCAAAGCCATGAATGTGATAAGTTGAAAAAGACATTTCTTCATCTTTATATCCCATTCTCTTAAATGTATGATAAAACATTATATCAATCGAACTTCCAGCATCCACCAAAGTCCTGGTCACAGCCCATTCTTCCGTGGATTTAGCTAATTTTCACTTCTCTTTTCGTGTAGCTGTAACTTTGATTACCAAAGTAGATATATGATTCAAATTTTCTTCTGATATTTCTTCTACTGTGAACATAATTTTCTGCTTTTCCCAATCCTTAAGAGGTGATTGTTTCTCCACCGTCATAATCTTTTTTCCTTCAAAATCTCGTTTATGTAATCTTCCTCTCCTATTTTCATGAAATCCATATATCATTGTTTTTGTGATTACATTACACTCCAACTTCCTTTTATTTCCATTGATCTTGATTACTCTTCTTCCTTTAACCGATTTTTTTTTCTTCTATCATTTTCTTGTTTTGAACGATCTTCATCACAATTTTCATAGTTTTTCACTTTCAGTCCCTGTTTCGGGCGCCAAAATGTAGTAGCAGGAAATCCCACACTACACCCCTCACAAGAATTTGCACAATAAATCTATGAACACTTAATCAGGAACCATAATTTTCACTAATTGATACTTAGAAAATTAAAAATAAAGAAAGAAGGAAATTAAAATACAATCACTCTGTTTAGAATTTTCTCTTTCCTAAAAACTTTCTTAGAACTCCAAAAATTATCTCTCTCTTTCAAGTTTACTCATCCCCTATATATAGGGTATTACATAATGGATGACAACTCACATACAGCTAACATATCCCCTAATTTCGGACTTAACTTGCGATACCTTCGAAAGTGTAATAATGTTAACCCTCGCAAACATTCTAATCTTCGCAGGATCTTCACGTTTTCTTCACATTTCTACCACCGTTATTTTTTGTGTCGTTCTTTTAACCCATTCTGCGATGCTCGACAGTGTCTTTAATGAAAACCTCGCAAGAATTTTCTTGCTGCGATATTCTGATCCTACAGTATTAAGCCGCTACAGAAACTATCCTACTACCAATTAACTTCGGTCTGGACTGTAGTTGAACCCCAACCAATCTCACACTGATCAAGGTACAGTTATTCTCTTACGCCTCTGATCCCAGCAGAATACTGCGTACTTGATTCCCTTAGATGATCTCACCCACAACCAAGAGTGGCTACGACCCAAAGTCGAAGACTTAAATAAACAAATATGTCTCACACAGAAAAGTTTACAGGTAATAGATAAATCTATCTCCCACGAATAAACCTACAAGTTTGTTCCGTCTTTTGATAAATCAAGGTGAACAGGAACCAATTGATAAACCAGACTTATATTCCCGAAGAATAGCTCAGTTTAATCAATCACCTCACAATAATCTTAATCAACGCATCGAAATAAGATATGTGTTACTTTTCTTCTCATTAAAGACGCGACCTTTCAAATAATGCCTGCTCATCAAGGACGCAATTTCTTTTTACGAAAAAGCTCGCAGTCAAGTGAGATATTTTCTTTTTTTTGGTTTTCAAGACGGAGAGTATCGCATTCTAGAGTCTTGGCTTGGAGAGTTTCTTTCAAGACCTCAATTTCTTTTTCCCAGGATGACTGTGAATCCATCTTACAAGAACCAAAATATCTACTCATAATCTCGCAGATGTTAGACTTAATAGGATCAGTAGAGGATCTATTAGTATCATCCAAGATATCAGCTAAAACCTTAAAAGCAATATCTATCCCATTCGCAGCTTCTTGAGAGAAAGGAAGAGATTCAGGAAAAGTAGTAGATATAATAAAAATTTGATTATCTTCCTTCGCAAGAGATATATCGGTAAGAGGAGAAGTTTGAGGAAAACTGATAGAAGGGATTGGAATGGCATTAATTTGAGGAGAAGTTTGAGGCAAACTGATAGCAGGGCTCGCAGCAGAAATTGAAACAGTAGAATTTTTTGCTATAGTATCGCAGAGAAGAGGATTACTTTGCGAAGATGGTGAGAAAAGGGGTACATAACCAAGAGCAGGGAAAGGAATAACAGTTTCAACAACCTTTGGTTGATTCTTTTGTTGACGAGGTTTCTTAGGAGGCCTATTGGAATCTCCACCTTCCTGCGAATGACAATCAAGATAAGAAACAGAGGCAACAATATTGTTATTTGAAGAATGATGTTTCTTACTACCTTGTTATTCGTAGACTTTCTCCTTCTCGCACCCTCTTTGGATGGTGAATTCTGGAAATTATTAGGGTTTTGGATTGTAATTATCAGACCAGAAATGTTTTTGCTGAAATAACAAGCAGTATGGGAATTATATGAAGAACAATCAAATAAGATAATTTCAGTAAAATAGGATCAGTTTCAGCAAAAACTAATAGTAGAAGAAATAAAACTAACCTGGTAGACTCCATGAAGATAAGAAAGAACAGCAGTAAGAAGATGAACTTGATAAAAAATCACAGACGATGAAGATTTGCAGAACAGAGAAAATAAAGATGAGGAAGACGAAGAAGAGATGAAAGAAGATAACTACCTTCCCTAAATCTCTTTTAAATAGGGAAAAGGAGGTGACCGGTTAGAGGTGTCGGTGGAAGAAGGAATATTCAACACGTGTAGGTAATTAAGAGAAATTCATGGAATCCTCTCGGAAGAGGAATATGGAAAGGTAAATAATTGCGATATTTTGAAGAGAGGTTTCTCATGATATTCTCTACTTCGCAGAAAATACATGAGAAGAGGCAAGATGTAGGATTACTTGGCACTAGAATAAATTTAAGAAAATAAAGTTAGATCAAATTAAATCTAATATTAATAATAAATAAATTTCAACTTGTCACTATGACTAATTACGATTTAACTTGTATCAAATAAGAAATAAATGTAATAATAGTAATAAAATATTAATATAAAACGGGTATGAAAACTGGTTAGTGATTATTTACTTATATCAAGTCACATAATGAATAAACAAATAGATACAGTGAAAATAATATGTGAAAAGATAATAATAGTCACATTTGGGTAATGATTATAACATTAAGTTATTTTTAAATAGTGCATGAATTTAAAAATTATTTATTTATAATAATATAGTTTCAATTGGAATTAAATATCGATTTCATTAAAATAAATAAATAATAATAATGATAAATAAAATAAAAATAAAATAAATGTGGATGATTAAATTGCTTAGAATGATGTGAACTATTTAAATATTTTAAAAAAATATAATTTTCAGAATTACACCAATTAAGATAGAAGTTAAAGAATAATTGCGACGCTCTCCAGTGTCTTTAATGAAAACCTCGCAAGAATGTTCTCGCAAGAGTTTCTTTAATGAAATGTGAAGAAAACGTGAAGATCTTGCGAAGATTAGAATGTTTGCGAGGGTTAACATTATTACACTTGCGAAGGTATCGCAAGTTAATTCCGAAATTAGGGGATAGCTTAGCTGTCTGTGAGCTGTCATCCATTATGTAATACCCTATATATAGGGGATGAGTAAACTTGAGAGAGAGAGAATTTTTGGAGTGCTAAGAAAGTTTTTAGGAAAGAGAAAATTCTAAATAGAGTGATTGTATTTTAATTTCCTTCTTTCTTTCTTTGTAATTTTCTAAGTATCAATTAATGAAAATTATGGTTCCTGATTAGGTGTTCATAGATTGACTATGCAAATTCTTGTGAGGGGTGTAGTGTGAGATTTCCTGCTACTACAAATACAGTGTATGTTTAATCTGGACTAGGTCCCGGGGTGTTTGTGCATTTGCGGTTTCCTCGTTAACAAAATTCTGGTGTCTGTGTTATTTCTTTTCTGCATTGTATTTCGTTATATAATTGAAATAATACAGGTTGTGCGTTGTTCAATCAATTAGAATATCCGACCATTTTGGTTGTTGACTTAAATTGATTGACACTTGGATATTGGTCTTTGGTACCATCCAAGTTATCTCTCTTTGATTAGGCTCGCGAATTATATTTGCTTGAGTAAATCAAATCGATAGATTGACATAATAACTCCTTGAGATATTTTCTATTAGTGGATAAATTTACACGTAGATTTTTATCCTTATTTAATTGGGGGCCAGGCACTAGATGACAAAAAGGGTCTCCCAATAGCAATTTGGGTCACCCTTATAAAAAAAACTTTCTAAATGGCTAAAATGCCCCTAAGTGATTAGTATTAAGACTTAATTAAGTTGATTAGTGTGATAATTTTGTTTAGATAAAAATCAGGTTTTGAGATTAAAATTTGGGGAAATTTTAGTTTTGGGTTTTTTTTGTTTTGAGAAGAATAAGAGGAGTTTTGAGAGGAAAAGCTAGGGTTTTTAGAAATGAGTGATTCAATGAAGGAACCAATCCTCGAAATGAAGAACCCGGAGCTCAAAACAATCAGGTAAACTTCCTATACTCTTCAAATCGTCTGAATGGTGCTCCTAGTGGTCGATTCATGGTCACTATGGCACTACTCAGAGTGAGGGTCGTTATTGTCGGGTGTTGTATACACTAACGACCCTAAAGAATCGTCAGTCTGTTGACACTCATGGCGACGACTCTAACCTGCAAATTTTAATGGTGATGAAAAATCGTCAAGGTGGTGTGTTAAACAATAACAACTCTTGTTGCTAGTTCACCTAGATTCGTTAGTTGGTTCTGTTAATACCCGGACGACTCTTGAAATAGAATGTTGTTCGAGTTCCATCTAGAGTCGTTAACCATTAAAAAAGGGTCGGCAAAAGAAATTTGTCATCTTCAACCTAATACAGTAACGACTCTATTATAGGGCAAAAAATGTTGAAGAAACAGAATTAGGGTCGTCATCTTTAACCTTATACCCTAACGATTTTTAATAGAATCCGCCTGCAAATCAAAAGTGGTTAGGGGCTTCCATTTCGATACTAACGACCCTTACACTGAAACTGCTAATTGAGTGATTAATGGTGGTGGTGAAGAAGAGAAATGGGAGGAGAGGAAGATGAAAAGAAGAATGAGAAACTGATTTTAGGGTATATGAATTTGGGACCTAATTAAGGTTGTTGATTATAGTTAACTAATTTTTAAGATTTAGATTTAGTAAAGATAAAACAATATTTTCACTTTCGGTTTAATACGCCCTTAAAAAATTTCGGGTGCAAATAAAATGTCTAGGCGTGCAAATAAAATGTCTAGGCCCCCAATTAAAAACGATGCCCCCCATTAAATGAGGATTTTTATCCTGGCATTTTTAGGGTCCAACAATAAAACAAAATAGGATCACCCAAACATAAAGTGAGTTACCCCTTATCTCGCATATTTCTTAATGGCAAAATTTCCCTTACATATTCGGTAGGTAATATATTATTTTTATCCTACGAATGCATTCGGTGGACAAAATAAGAAGTATGCGTCTGAATTTAGTGGGTGCGGTATTTGAATGAATTTTTTTTCATTTTTTTTCTTCTAGGGTTTTTCTGTTTTTTCCCACATTCGGGAGATATTAATGATTTTTATCTCGCGAATGTGGGAAATGAAGAACATTCGGGAGATAAAAATCATGAATATCTCGCGAATGTGGGAAAAAACAGAAAAACCATAGAAGTAACTCATAATCGGAAGACAAATAACTCATTTGACCTCCGAATATCTGTTGGCTCCCAAATGAGAACCACCATGAGCCTCAGCATATAGAGCGCTGGCACTACTATATTCGGAGGTTTATATTGTTACTCGAACCTCCGAATATAGAGTGTCCCAAAAAATCAGATTTTGGGAAAAAACTCAAATTTTCGAAATGAAGAACACGACTACATTTGGGAGATAAAAATCATGAATATCTCCTGAATATGGGGAAAAACAGAAAAACCCTAGAAGTAACTCATAATCGGAAGACAAGTTTTGCTGGCTCCCAAATGAGAACCACCATGAGCCTTGGAATATAGGGCTTTGGAACCACCATGAGCCTTGGCACTACTATATTCAGAGGTTTATAGTGTTACTCGAACCTCCGAATATAGAGTGGCCCAAAAATCAGATTTTGGAAAAAAAAACTCAAATTTTCGAAATGAAAAACACGACTACATTCGGGAGATAAAAATCATGAATATCTCCAGAATGTGGGAAAAAACAGAAAAACCCTAGAAGTAACTCATAACCGGAAGACAAGTAACTCATTTTACCTCCGGATATTTGTTGGCTCCCAAATGAGAACCACCGTGAGCCTTGGCATATATGGCTTTGGAACCACCATGAGCCTTGGCACTACTATATTCGGAGGTTTATATTGTTACTCGAACCTCCGAATATAGAGTGGCCCAAAGATTAGATTTTGGAAAAAAAAACTCAAATTTTCGAAATGAAAAACAAGACTATATTCGGGAGATAAAAATCATGAATATGTCCCAAATGTGGGAAAAAACAGAGAAACCCTAGAAGTAACTCATAATCGGAAGATAAGTAACTCATTTGACTTCCGAATATTTGTTGGCTCCCAAATAAGAACCACCATGAGCCTCGACATATATGAGCATACAACTAATTCCTAAGATGGTGATACTAATCATAAAAAGCTAAAACAGAGGACAAACACTGCAATGGTGGTGGCTACATTAATAGCAGGAATCGCTTTTCAAGATGCAATGAACCCGCCAGGAGGGGTTTGGCAAGATGATTCAAAAGTTGACTCCGGTAAAGACCCTATAACTTTTACTTACTAACTTAATCGAATGTATGGATCTACGATCACATGTAGTTTGGATTCTTACTTACATGAAGGCTGCAAAAGGAATAGGGTAAGTCATAATATTGGTAGTTATCGGGTAGAAAAGGAGAAACGTTATTCTGGTGTTAGTTTTGTTGCCCCGAATGGTACACAAAATAAAGGAACTGCTCTAGATAATGCTAGAATTTTTTTCTATGATCTAATATCTACTATTTGGTGGGAGGAATCTCCTTCAGATTTATACATGATAACCAAGGGATTAATATTAAGAGATTTCAACTCTACCAAAGTTGTTTCCAACTACAGTAATAGTAATAGTGATAGTGATAGAAATGGTGGTAATTTTTTCCCTTATATAATGCAGTACGCTGGATATCCAATAATGGCTTATTCGCACCCAGCAATGTACATGATTTACATGACTAGCAGTGGTGTTGCGTTTTTTGTATCTCTGTGTATAATTTTATTGGCCACATGTGGGTTTATAAGCGATACATCTCCTAATCAGGCAAGATTTCTTGGAATGTTGATGTGCATTTCAATCCTGTCTGTCGGCTAAAGCTATGCTTGTCTTATCGTAACTATGCTGCCAGGGTTTCATACAGAAAGGTTAGAATTCTTGGTATTTTGTTTATACACTTCAGTCTGTTGTTGGGCCTATTCCCTCCTTATGGGTCCATCAATTCTGGCTGCCCCTTAACAAATTAAGGGAGTCAACCAACAAGTGCTTTGTTAGATATATGTTTTGGAAGAAAGGCATCCGGAGACTAATTTTATTCGAGCTTCTTCATTTTGTGAAGAAAGAAAAAGAGAGGAAGAAGAAAAGAGAGTGAGTGAGGTAGAGAGATTAAGCCACCAATTTTTGATGAGATTAAGTTATCTTGAAGAGAAGAAAAATGGTTCTTGTCTAAGGATATATTGGTTGTTGTGGTGAACATTGATTGATCAATTTCCACATCTTTTCAAAGGGGGGAAATCTAGGGTTTGTTCAAACTCTAGTAGTAAGTATCTCATCTCTTGCTATTGTCAAATTGATAGTGAATATTATCTATTTGGTGAATGAATTGTTGATCCATCCTTAGGGGTGAGTGTAATTTAGGCAAATTGGTATCCAAGTGCTATATGCACCTTGAAGTAGAGTGTTATCCCCAAATTGGGAGAATTGTGTGTAACCCATTATTGTTATAGTGGAACATTTTCCCGTGGTTTTTTACCCTTCACCTTGGAGGGGTTTTTCCACGTAATTTCCGGTGGTGTGTGATTTCTTCTATATTGCGTAGTTGTGTTATTTCCGCATTTGTATATCATTGCTTGTGTAGGTTTCGTATTGCGCATAGCGGCTCGGATTTTATAATCCTACCCCAACAAGTGGTATCAGAGCTTTTGGGTTGAGTTAATATTGTGCAATGGCGGAAGCTAGCACTAGTAATAGAATGGTCAATTTGACCGGTGAGAACTTTGTGATATGGAAGGCGAAGATGGAAGACTGGTTATATTGTAAAGATCTCTATGGTACAATAGAGAGTAAGGGAGTAAGGCCTGGGAAGACAAGTGAAGAAGATTGGAAAGTTACTAATCGTAAAGCAGTTGGTTTTATTCGTCAGTGGATTGATGATAGCATTTTTCATCATGTGTCTAGTGAGACACTAGCATATTCTTTGTGGACCAAGTTAGAGAAGATATATAATCATCAGTCTCCTTGTGCAAAAGCTCTTTTATTCAAAAGGCTTGGAAAGATGTGCTACAAGGAAGGAAATTCAATGGCGCAACATTTAAATAAAATTAAGGGTATTATGAATCAGCTTACATCTATGGAGATGATAATTCCTGAAGAGATACAAGCTTATTTGTTGTTAAATACTTTACCAAACAGTTGGGAGCCATTGAGGAATTGTCTCAGTTATTCTGCTCCAGACAAGAAGTTGAACATGACTGTTGCAACTAGCAGTTTGCTGAATGAAGAAGTTAGAAGAAGGTCATCAGACTCATCTCATTCAGAAGCTCTTGTTACAGAAAATCGGGGTAGAATAAAAGACAGAATACAAGTTGGTCGTAGCAAGTCAAGGGGTAAATCAAAGGCCAGAAAGGAAGTTGAATGTTGGAACTGTCGTATGAGAGGTCATTATCCAAATGAATGCAGGAAGCCGAAGCAAGAACACAAGACAGCGAAAGGAAATGATAGATAAGACAATGGTGTTGCAGCTATTGCGACAAATGATGATATCATTGTATTCTCATATTGTAATGATGTTTGTGTGAGTTTTGCAAGTTCCAATTCAGAATGGATAATTGATTCAGGTGCATCTTATCATGATACTCCTCATGAAGATATATTTACCTCCTACAAGGCTGGTGACTTTGGGTCAGTCAGAATGGGAAACAGTGGTGTTTCAAATATTGTAGGAATGGGTGATGTGAAGGTTGAGACCAGTGTTGGCTGCACATTGGTTCTCAGAAATGTGCGACATGTACCAGATCTTCATTTGAATCTAATGTCACCAGGAGTGTTAGATGATGAAGGGTACAATAATCACTTGGGTGATGGAAAATGGAAGCTAAGCAAGGGCTCCATGGTTATTGCAAGAGGCAAGAAGTGTGGAACATTGTACAAAACACAAGTGAAGGCGTTGAAAGGTGAATTGAATGCTATTGACAAAGATTCAATCTCCGAGCTGTGGCATAGAAGACTTGGTCATCTTAGTGAGAAGGGAATTCAAATCCTCACCAACAGACAAGTTTTTCCAAATTCCAAATGTAACACCCCGAGTTCCGGACCAGGGTCAAACCTATATGGAGATCCGAACTCGAAGCGTTACGGGTCGGGAAGAGACTTAATGCATACATTTTTATTTTATTTTTTCTAATTTACTTTTGCACAAAACATAGTTGTAACTTTACGTAACATAAAACGAAGCATATAAATCCACTAATTATCTTTAAAAACATTTTCAACCAAATATATTATTTCAAACTACATTTCAAGCAATACAATTAAGCAATTCAATCACTAAGCTACTCATTCCTATCTTTCGCAACGCCACTCTGATAAATCTGCAAGGATGTCAATTGGGGTGAGATGAAAGCTCAATAGAATATACCCCCATTCTCTAAAGATGCGGAAACAAAATCATTTTATCAAGGAATAACATACAATAAGAAATACAGTGCAACTTCAACGAATATATTCAACCAACAACATTAACTCACAAATATTATTTCCACTAAATCATGTAATTCATTTGTTCAACCGTGAATTCAAAATACCACTATTGTTTCTAACAAATCATTTAATTAATAGACTTCACAATAATCCATCAACAAAACATCCAATTTATTTGTTGAATCACGAGTTCCCCATACCAATATTATTGCCAACAAATCATCCATTTAGGATTCAACACACCAATTAACATCATCAATAATGTTTCCAACAACCCATCCTTTTAAATGTCAAAACATGAGTTACATATCAATATTGTCACCAACAAACCATGAGTTTACAATACCAAAATAATTGTCAACAAATCATTCATCAATGATTCAACACATTTATTCATGTATTAATATCGTCATAGAGAAACCATGAGTTCATCACACCAATTATATTTTCCAACAAATCATTTAATCTAGATTCCAACATATTCACATATTTATATTGTCACCTCAAACAATGAGTTCACGGTACGAAAACCTTGGTTCGTACACCCACCTATCGTTTATCGGCACGGACAGCCTCCATCGATGGTCATGAACAAAAGTTCCTATGGGGATCATACCCATTTGCTCATACATATCATGCTCAAACAAGTTAACTGCAGCTATTTTACATCATACATATCATGATTATTTCTTTATCTGATCTTATTGAAACTTTTACAGAACATACACATCTCCATAAGAAACAACATATCCAAATTTCACATAAAATCCACGGTTCAAACAAAAGTTATAGAATTTACAAGGACATTCTAAAAACTGAGCAGATTACATGTCATTACGAAACAATTCATGATAAATTCATAACAATCTGAAATTGACCCAATCCAACGCACACTGAAATATAAGATGTTTATCTACAACTTTTATTAAGGACTCAAATCCTTTTAACACCATTAAGACTTCCTAAGAATATGAAAAACACAGAAACGTGAAACTGTCCAGAATTTCAGAAACTATCATCCAAATTCAAACACACATTCAACGGTGAATTTGTGGTATATTATTCTCAAATTTAACCATAGTTACCTAATCATGTTATCTAACAACTTCAAAAGCCTGATCATCATTAGGAGATATATATTTGTGTGATTAAATTACTAAAACCCAATAATACAAAATCATACCAAGTAAACACCCAAAGAAAACACCAAAAGAGAAAAAGGGTTTCACATTGTACCTCTATTCCATTGATTTTCCCAATTAGAATTTCTCCTCAAGAACCCTAGCTCCAATTCATCTTCTTCCTCTCCATAGCTTCTTTCTCTAAACAAAAACCTATATCTCCATCTCTTTTTCTTTCTCCTAGCCTTTTGATTTCTAACTTCTAAAATTCTTTTACTAAACTTTTAGATATAAAAACCTTAATAATACTAATATTCATAATGATAACTAATATTTATATTTTCTTTATTTCTTTTAATTGTCTTTTCATTTTCTATTTATTTTATTTTACTTATTAAAATAAATTAGGTGACTTTATTTCCAACCTAACTTGTAGTTTTTCTAGTCCAAACACCCCAACTAGACTAAAACACAAGAAACAACCTAAGTGTCAAACTAAGGCGGTTATAACCCGACCCGAACTGGTAAATAAAAATACCGGGTATTACATTCTACCACCCTTAAAAAAAAAATCGTCCCGAAATTTAGAATGTACATATAATCTCCAAACTGCACAAAATATAATTAATATAATAAAAAATAATACAATTCAGTCTAGCACACAACTAGCACTTCACACAGATTCGACAAAAGCCAAAAAAATAACTAATAAGATGAAACACACAACATACAAACAAATCAAACAAGCATGCATAGAAACATACAAAGTAATTTATTTACGGTCCCATGCAAGATCTAAATCCTAGAGCTCTGATACCAACTTGTAACACCCCGAGTTCCGGACCAGGGTCAAACCCATATGGAGATCCGAACTCGAAGCGTTACGGGTCGGGAAGAGACTTAATGCATACATTTTTATTTTATTTTTGCTAATTTACTTTTGCACAAAACATAGTTGTAACTTTACATAACATAAACCGAAGCATATAAATCCACTAATTATCTTTAAAAACATTTTCAACCAAATATATTATTTCAAACTACATTTCAAGCAATACAATTAAGCAATTCAATCACTAAGCTATACTCATTCCTAGCTTTCGCAGCGCCACTCTGATAAATCTGCAAGGATGTCAATTGGGGTGAGATGACAGCTCAATAGAATGTACCCCCATTCTCTAAAGATGCGGAAACAAAATCATTTTATCAAGGAGTAACATACAATAAGAAATACAGTGCAACTTCAACGAATATATTCAACCAACAACATTAACTCACAAATATTATTTCCACTAAATCATGTAATTCATTTGTTCAACCGTGAATTCAAAATACCACTATTGTTTCTAACAAATCATTTAATTAATAGACTTCACAATAATCCATCAACAAAACATCCAATTTATTTGTTCAATCATGAGTTCCCCATACCAATATTATTGCCAACAAATCATCCATTTAGGATTCAACATACCAATTAACATCATCAATAATGTTTCCAACAACCCATCCTTTTAAATGTCAAAACATGAGTTACATATCAATATTGTCACCAACAAACCATGAGTTTACAATACCAAAATAATTGTCAACAAATCATTCATCAATGATTCAACACATTTATTCATGTATTAATATCGTCATAGAGAAACCATGAGTTCATCACACCAATTATATTTTCCAACAAATCATTTAATATAGATTCCAACATATTCACATATTTATATTTCCACCTCAATCAATGATTTCACGGTACGAAAACCTTGGTTCGTACACCCACCTATCGTTTATCGGCACGGACAGCCTCCATCGATGGTCAGTAACAAAAGTTCCTATGGGGATCATACCCATTTGCTCTCGGGGATCATTACCCGTTTCGTTCACAGTACGAAAACCTTGGTTCGTACACCACCTATCATTTACCGGCACGGACAGCCGCCATCGATGGTCGGGAAACACAAGTTCCCATGGGGATCATTACCCATTTAACTCTCGGGGATCATTACCCACCGTTAGCATGAAACGATATTCCATCTAACGGAAAATCATGAACTCATTTCCTTTTATAAATCATTTTTACAAACAACACAAGAAACCATGGCTTAAGAACATGAATTTCTTTCAAGCATTTATACAAACAAGTTAACTGCAGCTATTTTACATCATGCATATCATGATTATTTCTTTATCTGATCTTATTGAAACTTTTACAGAACATACACATCTCCATAAGAAACAACATATCCAAATTTCACATAAAATCCACGGTTCAAACAAAAGTTATAGAATTTACAAGTACATTCTAAAAACTGAGCAGATTACATGTCATTACCAAACAATTCATGATAAATTCATAACAATCTGAAATTGACCCAATCCAACGCATACTGAAAGATAAGATGTTTATATACAACTTTTATTAAGGACTAAAATCGTTTTAACACCATTAAGACTTCCTAAGAATATCAAAAACACAGAAACGTGGAACTGTCCAGAATTTCAGAAACTATCATCCAAATTCAAACACACATTCAACGGTGAATTTGTGGTATATTGTTCTCAAATTTTAACCATAGTTACCTAATAATGTTATCTAACAACTTCAAAAGCCTGATCATCATTAGGATATATATTTGTGTGATTAAATTACTAAAACCCAATAATACAAAATCATACCAAGTAAACACCCAAAGAAAACACCAAAAGAGAAAAAGGGTTTCACATTCTACCTCAATTCCATTGATTTTCCCAATTAGAATTTCTCCTCAAGAACCCTAGCTCCAATTCATCTTCTTCCTCTCCATAGCTTCTTTCTCTAAACAAAAACCTATATCTCCATCTCTTTTTGTTTCTCCTAGCCTTTTGATTTCTAACTTCTAAAATTCCTTTTCTAAACTTTTAGGTATAAAAACCTTAATAATACTAATATTCATAATGATAACTAATATTTATATTTTCTTTATTTCTTTTAATTGTCTTTTCATTTTCTATTTATTTTATTTTACTTATTAAAATAAATTATGTGACTTTATTTCCACCCTAACTTGTAGTTTTTCTAGTCCAAACACCCCAACTAGACTAAAACACAAGAAACAACCTAAGTGTCAAACTAAGACGGTTATAACCCAACCCGAACTGGTAAATAAAAATATCGGGTATTACACCAAAGGTATGCAATTGGGCAAGTGTACTCATTGTTTAGTTGGTAAACAAACTAGAGTTTCTTTTCATAAAGCTTTACCCAAGCGCAATTCTGGTATTATTGATCTTATTCATTCTGATGTATGTGGACCTTTAAGGGTTAAAACACTTGGTGGTGCTGTTTATTTTGTTACTTTCATTGATGATGATTCAAGGAAGGTTTGGTCATATGCAATCAAGACCAAAGATGATGTTGTTCCTGTGTTCAAGATGCTTCACAGCATGGTGGAAAGAGAAACAGGTAGAACCTTGAAGTGCCTTCGTTCTGACAACGGGGGAGAGTACATTGGACCACTTGAAGTGTATTGCAAGAGCATGGGTATACGTCATGAACAATCAGTAGCGAAGACTCCACAACATAATAATGTTGCATAGAGGATGAACCGCACTATTCTTAAGAGAATCAGGTGCATGTTATCTCATTCCAAGTTGCAGAAGCATTTCTAGGGTGAAGCAATGAATACTGCTGTATATTTGATCAATCGATCTCCTTCAAGACCGCTAGATGGAGAAGTAGCAGAAAAGGTATGAAGAGACAAATAACCTACTTATGATCACTTGATAGTGTTTGGTTGCAGGGCATTTTTTCATATCCCAAAAGATCAGAGATCAAAGCTTGATGACAAAGCAAAGAAGTGTGTGTTCCTAGGCTATGGGACAGAGAAGTTTGGTTACAGATTTTGGGATCCAGTTGAGAAGAAGGTTATCAGAAGTAGGGATGCAGTATTCCTTGAAGACCAGACTATTGAAGACTTTGAGAAGATTGAGATGCGAAAGCTTCAAGATGATATGACCTTGGATCCAAATCCAGTTGTTCCTACTCTTGAACAACATGATGATGATGTTGATGGTAATGCAAATGGAGATGAATATCATGAAGATGTTCCAGTGGGTGATGTTGAGCAAGAAGTGCAACAACAACAACCAGAAGCTGAGTTGAGAAGATCCAGAAGGACCAGATTACCTTCAACAAAGTATACACCACATGAGTATGTGATTCTCACAGATGCAGGTGAACCAGAGTCTTATGAAGAAGCTCTTAGTGTTCCTGAAAGTCATAAGTGGTTTAAATCCATGAAAGAAGAGGTTGGCTCTTTAGATGAGAATGACACTTTTGATTTGGTTGACAAGCACGAGAACCGTAAAATTTTGAAGAACAAGTGGGTGTCTGAGAATCAAGATCAAGATGGTAACTCACAACCAAGGTACAAAGCACGCTTAGTTGTGAAGGGTTATGAGCATAGAAAGGGTGTTGACTTTTACGAGATTTTCTCACCGGTGGTGATATTTCCTTCTATTCGGGTTGTCTTGGCAATAGCCGCTAGTTTGGATCTTGAGATAGAACAACTAAATTTCAAGACGAAATTTCTTCACGGTGAGTTGTAGGAAGATGTGTTTATGGCATAACCCGGGGGTTTTGAAGTCAAAGGCAACGAGCATATGGTGTGCACACTAAAGAAGAGTCTATATGGTTTGAAGCAAGCTCCAAGAAATTTGAATCGTTCATGAAGGAACATGGGTACAATAGGACGGCTTCAGATCATTGTGTATTCATTCAAAAATATGTTGATGGTGATTTTATTACTCTTTTTCTATATGTTGATGACATTCTTATTGTTGGAAAAGATAATAAAAAGATTGACAGGTTGAAGTCAGATCTGAGCAAGTCTTTTGCTATGAAAGACTTGGGTGCAGCAATGCGTATTCTTGGCATGGAAATCACTCGTGATAGGAAAGCAAGGAAGCTGTGGTTATCACAAGAAATCTACATTGAGAAGGTGTTCCAAAGATTCAACATGGACAAGGCCGAGCCGGTAAGTTGTCCACTTGCAAACCATTTTAAGTTAACTTGTGATCAATGTCCTGTGAATGATGTTGAGAAATGGAAAATGGAGAAAATTCCTTATGCGTCCGCAGTTTGTAGTTTGATGTATGCAATGGTGAAGCAACAAAGGTTCATCGTTTACTGTGACATCCAGAGTGCCATTCATCTTAGCAAGAATTCGAGTTTTCACTCGAGGTCCAAGAACATCAATATTAGGTATCTGTGGATACAAGAAGTTCTCGACGAGAAGGTCATGTATATTGAGAAGATCCATACAGATGACAAAAGTTATGATATGATGACAAAGTTGCTACCAAAATACAAGCATGTGTATTTATGCAGCAGGGAAGGTTTGGTGGTGACGGGTACCTTACCATAAGTTGTGAGGGGGAGATTGTTGGGCCTATTCCCTCCTTATGGGTCCATCAATTCTGGCTGCCCCTTAACAAATTAAGGGAGTCAACTAACAAGTGCTTTGTTAGATATATGTTTTGGAAGAAAGGCATCAGGAGACTAATTTTATTCGAGCTTCTTCATTTTGTGAAGAAAGAGAAAGAGAGGAAGAAGAAAAGAGAGTGAGTGAGGTAGAGAGATTAAGCTACCAATTTTTGGTGAGATTAAGTTATCTTGAAGAGAATAAGAAAGGGTTCTTGTCTAAGGATCTATTGGTTGTTGTGGTGAAGATTGATTGATCAATTTCTGCATCTCTTCAAAGGGGGGAAAATCTAGGGTTTGTTCAAACTCTAGTAGTACGTATCTTATCTCTTGCTATTGTCAAATTGATAGTGAATATTATCTATTTGGTGAATGAATTGTTGATCCATCCTTAGGGGTAAGTGTAATTTAGTAAAATTGGTATCCAAGTGATATAGGCACCTTGAAGTAGAGTGTTATCCCCAAATTGGGAGAATTGTGTGTAACTCATTATTGTTATAGTGGAACATTTTCCCGTGGAATTTTACCCTTCACCTTGGAGGGGTTTTTCCACGTAATTGCCGGTGTTGTGTGATTGTTTCTATATTGTGTAGTTGTGTTATTTCCGCATTTGTATATCATTGCTTGTGTAGGTTTCGTATTTCGCATAGCGGCTCGGAATTTGTAAGCCTCCCCCAACATCTGTTGCATCTGCGGATTGTGTTTTTACATCTGGAGTTGGATACTAAGGTGGTTAAGCGCCAAAAGAGGCACCTTTTTGGAATTAATTTCCGTGATGCGATACGTGTATCGGCTCTTTGGGACAAAGTTTCTATGGTTGGGACAAAGATTTTATGGTTGTGGGACAAAATAAGAAGTATGCGTCCGAATCTAGTGGGTGCAGTATTTGAATGATTTTTTTTTCTTTATTTTTCTTCTATGATTTTCTGTTTTTTCACACATTCGGGAGATATTCATGATTTTTATCTCCCAAATGTGGGAAATAAAGCACATTCGGGAGATAAAAATCATGAATATCTCCCGAATGTGGGAAAAAACAGAAAAACCATAGAAGTAACTCATAATCGGAAGACAAATAACTCATTTGACCTCCGAATATTTGTTGGCTCCCAAATGAGAACCACCATGAGCCTCGGCATATAGAGCCTTGGCACTACTATATTCGGAGGTTTATATTGTTACTCAAACCTCCGAATATAGAATGGCCCAAAAATCAGATTTTGGAAAAAAACTCGAATTTTGAGTTTTTCTGTTTTTTCCCACATTTGGGAGATATTCATTATTTTTATCTCTCGAATGTTCTTCATTTCCCACATTCGGGAGATAAAAATCATGAATATCTCCCGAATATGGGAAAAAACAGAAAAATCCTAGAAGAAAAAAAATTCATTCAAATACCGCACCCACTAGATTCGGACGCATACTTCTTATTTTATCTACCGAATGCATTCGGAGGATAAAAATAATATATTACCTACCGAATATGTAAGGACAATTTTGTCATTAAGAAATATTCAAGATAAGGGGTAACACACTTTACGTTTGGGTGACCCTATTTTGTTTTATTGTTGGCCCCGAAATCTTTATTGTTAGCCCCTAAAAACGTCAGGATTTTTATCACTTGATTACTCAAAATCTGTTCCCTCCCCTTAAGAAAATTTCTCTACTTAAAAAAAATTGGGAAATCCTAACAGGAATTCGGAAAACGTTGACGACTGGCAATTATTAAACAAAATGAAACTCCTACTGTCTAACAACATGGCCAGGCAAGAATCCGAGATTTGATGACATGTAAGCATCTATAATAAGAAGTTGTTGGTTGATCGTGGTCACATGCATGGGAATAGTTAGTTTAATTAATCATTTTTCTATCGATGTGTAAGACAAAAACCATAGACCAAAAGAGCCGACTTCTGCTGGATGATTTAATACTACAAAAAATGGGTTATTTGTCCAAATAATTTTAAAACATAGTTCAAATGGACGAGTAGAAATTAATATGGGTAAAATGGATACCAAAAAAATAAAAAGGATTAAACTGGATTCATAATTATTTAAACTTAAAAAATAGCAAGGATGAAACCGGATGCATCCTAATATAAATTAAAAATAAGAAAAAATATTTCAAAATGGATAGGTTGAAACTGTTTACATCCTGGCTATTTTTATATTTTTATCAATTTAAACAGTATCAAATTTCTTACCAGTTGAAAATCTAAATGTCATTTTCATCCAGGAATCGTTGATTTTGCTCTTTTTAACCAATTTTGTGTTAATACTACGGCGCTATCTAACTATGGTAAATCAAATTTATTCTAATCAACTTTGAAGTGTTGTTCCAGAGTAAAACACTTTGAGCGGTGATAAACACATAAGCGCATCATTTTATACCCATATTTATATTAGCTAGGTCTCAATTTTATCACTAATAATCTTGTTTGTAGGTGTTTTTGTCAAATAAGCTCTTATGGAGAAAGTTTCTCGAAAAATGGTTTTTGTACCCCGGAGGACACATGTTATTCGGACTCTCAATATTGGTTAAGGGGTAGCTAAATTACTAAGGGGTGTCCATTTGCTAAGGGGCACCTTCTTTGTTATTTGGAACCTGTGGTTATTCGCACCCCAGAAATTAAAATTTACACCCAAATTGCTAAAGGGACACCTGTACTGGTTAAGGGGACTTCTTCTTCAACCTTTTGAATTTGAAAATTGGTGGGAATAAGCTTGGTCCTTAATGGCAGATTTAGGGTTGGACTTTTGGAGGTGTTAGAGGGAGATTCAACGGCTGAAACTTTTGGGGAAGAATTTTTTTGACCAAACAGGGATGGTATGGGCTTTGGAATAAATCAAAATTGGCTGGATAATCACCGGTTGATGAAACATTGAAGAACAATTTTGGCGGGAAAAGTTGTTTTCAAAGTGCGAATTATTCTGGATAGGAATTACACGAGATTTAAAGAGATTCAATGGAGGTATTGTGATGGGATGGACCTGTTAGAGCAAAAAAAGGATGGTATGGTTGATTGAATTAACCAGATTGGGCCGGATCGTCGGGTTTTAGTTAAACAGGGAAAGATATTTCTAGGGTTTATATTTGGAAAGATTTAAACGAGATTCAGTTGGGTTCTTTGTTGTTTTGGATAGAGAATGAGCTGTCACAACTAAAAATGGGAGATATATGGTCCATGCACGTAAAAGAGTAAATAGTTCACGTGATTTTGATGAAACAGAAAAGTGAAATATTCTCGAGATTTTTGGGAACAATATTGGAAAGATTCTGCGAGATTTTATCGTAGTTTTGGTTTGAGACTTACCTGTTTGACTGAAACAGGGATGGTAAGTCTTTCATTTTCGAAGAAAAGGGAAGAAATGTCAAGAAACAAAACACGAGAATATCACGGGTATACCTTTTGCTGTCACGAACTGTTGAGATATTTAAGGGATTTGCGTGTAGCTTGAGAGTGTTTAAGACTATTTGGGACATGTAACAACATGTTTGGATGGATTTCTTCTACCACAGATACATGAAAGAGAAGAATAAGGAAATATTTTCCACGACTGGCAGTGAAAAATAATACCGAGTTATGACGAGATAATGAGGAGTTATGAGGATTTATTCTCTCCAATTTGGTATATAAAGGATGCTGGAATGACAGAAGAGGATATCGAGAGGAAGGGGGACAAGAACTGAGGTTGCAGAGCAACTTCTCTGCTGCTGCAGAGAAGAAGAAGAGGAAGAACAGACTACGCTTGTAGTCTGTCGTTTAAAACTGTCACTATTTCCATTAGGAACGACAGTTATCTGCTTCAGATAAAAACAATAGTTTTTTGGAATTTCATTGTAACAGTTCTGTAACAGCTTAACAGCGTTGCAAACTCGTTGTATTATTAATTTTCTTCAATAAAAACACCATTTGAGCAATTAATTATATCTTTTTTGAGTGTGTTTTCATTATGAGAAGCTAAACCCAAACACTGGGTCGACGGAGGACACCGAGCTACACACATGGGTGAATTTATTCTATTTTCTATTTGACTGTTGCATTTATTTTGAATAGAATTATGATTTGATAAAATTAGTTGTGATTAAATTAGATAGGTTATGCTTTGAATTAAGATAATCTATGCTTACGGGATACAATTAATATTTTGAGGATCTATTTTGGCAAAACCAGAGTCGATGCTTTATTTATTTACTGAACGATAATTGTTGAGAATGAATAATTGAACTTCGTGTTGTGAATTCGGTGGAATCATAAGACCCAGTGACCTCTTCTATTTATTACTTTCTTTAAACCTTTTAATTTAATCTTAACAACTTCCGAGAGAACGAATCTTAATTACTACAAAGAAAACTCGAAAAACCTTAAACCATTTTGGCGCCGTTGCGACGCGTATTTGTTTTTAGATTATTAATTTTTAGGTTTATTTTTATTTTGCACAATATTTTCTTTTCAATTTTTTTTTCCTTTTTATGCGATTGTTTTTCTATTTCTTTTCAGGATGATGACTTCTTATGAGGATATGTCACCTATGATGACGCTGGCGGAATATAAGCGTAGAAAGTCAAATTATCAGGAAACCTCATCCGAGATGACGCTTGCTGAATATATGCGTAGGCAATGGTATGGAGTTTCTGCTCCACATGAGGTAAGTGAAGAGGCACATCAAACTATTTATGAGAAGTATTACAAACACACCCCGCCTAGTTTGGAGCAAAGATTAAGAGTTCTTGAATGTCAAAAATTATTTGCTGAAGATGATGAATCTGATAGTGACTCTCTTTTCCAAACAGAACATATAAATGACCCTGTGGATGATTGTGTGGATGATTCTCCTAATTCGATGGATGAATCTACCTCACAAGATCATTCACCCGACTTAGCGGTTGTTTTTAGAACCCTAGACTTCCAAAAGTTGCCGAATTTAGGGTTAGAATTGTGTGCTTCTAAAGTGTTGTTGGACTACTTTGCATCTAAGTACCCAGAAGACCTGCCTATTCCTGATATCGTGCCTGAATCAATTAATATTTCCCCAGTCTCAATCGAATCCCCATACTATGTTCTTTACGCACTTTCAGGTGCAGTAAAAACTTGGTTTAGGGGTAAATTTTGTTTTCTGATAGTTTCAGTGTCCCATTTTATCCATAAAATAATTGTGAAGCTGTCATTTGTAAATATTGTATTTTGGGTCGATCCACAAGTTTTCAGGTTATTAGTTTACGAGGATCTTTTATGTACATTCCAGTAGGTATAATTATTTGTTTATTTATTTTTGCTTATTTTTATTTTTATTTCCCATCTTAATTTTTACGTTGGATGACTCAATTACATTAAGGACAATGTAATATTTAAGTGTGGGGGAGTGGTTAACGTTTTATTTTTCTGTTTCAGGAATTTTCTTGCTTATCATGACCAGCTGTGGAGCGGGTCTAAAAAGATAAAAAAAGATATATATATATATATATATATATATATATATATATATATATTATGACCAGCTGTGTAGGTGGTCCAAAAAAAAATTGTTAGGCTTATGACCAGTTGTGTAGCGGGTCTACTTTCATGTATTTACTTATTATGAACAGCTGTGGAGCGGGTCTCTTTAAAAAAAAATTTTTTTATTATGATTGTTAGGGTTATGACCAGCTGTGTAGCGGGTCTTTTCTTTTCTTTCTTTTCATGACCAGCTGTGGAGCGGGTCTCTAAAAAAAATATAATAAAAAAATAAAACATTTGTGTGTCTTGTGTATCTGGCAATTGTGATGACCAGCTGTGTAGCGGGTCTAAGTCTCTTAATTTATGACCAGTTGTGTAGCGGGTCAATTTTCTTGTTTTGCTCGGGACTAGCAAAATATAAGTGTGGGGGTGTTGATAAGCACGTAAGCGCACCATTTTATACCCATATTTATATTAGCTAGGTCTCAATTTTATCACTAATAATCTTGTTTGTAGGTGTTTTTGTCAAATAAGCTCTTATGGAGAAAGTTGCTCGAAAACTGGTTTTTGTACCCCGGAGGACACATGTTATTCGGACTCTTAATGTTGGTTAAGGGGAAGCTAAATTACTAAGGGGTGTCCAGTTACTAAGGGGCACCTTCTTTGTTATTTGGAACCTGTGGTTATTCGCACCCCAGAAATTACAATTTACACCCAAATTGCTAAAGGGACACCTGTACTGGTTAAGGGGACTTCTTCTTCAACCTTTTGAATTTGAAAATTGGCGGGAATAAGCTTGGATGATTTAATACTACAAAAAATGGGTTATTTGTCCAAATAATTTTAAAACATAGTTCAAATGGACGAGTAGAAATTAGTATGGGTAAAATGGATACCAAAAAAAATAAAAAGGATTAAACTGGATTCATAATTATTTAAACTTAAAAAATAGCAAGGATGAAACCGGATGCATCCTAATATAAATTAAAAATAAGAAAAAGTATTTCAAAATGGATAGGATGAAACTGTTTACATCCTGACCATTTTTATATTTTTATCAATTTAAAAAGTATCAAATTTCTTACCAGTTGAAAATCTAAATGTCATTTTCACCCAGGAATCGTTGATTTTGCTCTTTTTAACCAATTTTGTGTTAATACTACGGCGCTATCTAACTATGGTAAATCAAATTTATTCTAATCAACTTTGAAGTGTTGTTCCAGAGTAAAACACTTTGAGCGATGATAAGCACGTAAGCGCATCATTTTATACCCATATTTATATTAGCTAGGTCTCAATTTTATCACTAATAATCTTGTTTGTAGGTGTTTTTGTCAAATAAGCTCTTATGGAGAAAGTTTCTCGAAAATGGTTTTTGTACCCCGGAGGACACATGTTATTCGGACTCTCAATATTGGTTAAGGGGTAGCTAAATTACTAAGGGGTGTCCGATTCTTCAGGGCACCTTCTTTGTTATTTGGAACCTGTGGTTATTCGCACCCCAGAAATTACAATTTACACCCAAATTGCTAAAGGGACACCTGTACTGGTTAAGGGGACTTCTTCTTCAACCTTTTGAATTTGAAAATTGGCGGGAATAAGCTTTGGTCCTTAATGGCAGATTTAGGGTTGGACTTTTGGAGGAGTTAGAGGGAGATTCAACGGCTGAAACTTTTGGGGAAGAATTTTTTTGACCAAACAGGGATGGTATGGGCTTTGGAATAAATCAAAATTGGCTGGATAATCACCGGTTGATGAAACATTGAAGAACAGTTTTGGCGGGAAAAGTTGTTTTCAAAGTGCGAATTATTCTGGATAGGAATTACACGAGATTTAAAGAGATTCAATGGAGGTATTGTGATGGGATGGACCTGTTAGAGAAAAACAAGGATGGTATGGTTGATTGAATTAACCAGATTGGGCTGGATCGTCGGGTTTTAGTTAAACAGGGAAAGATATTTCTAGGGTTTATATTTGGAAATATTTAGACGAGATTCAGTTGGGTTCTTTGTTGTTTTGGATAGAGAATGAGCTGTCACAACTAAACATGGGAGATATATGGTCCATGCACGTAAAAGAGTAAATAGTTCACGTGATTTTGATGAAACAGAAAAGTGAAATATTCTCGAGATTTTTGGGAACAATATTGGAAAGATTCTGCGAGATTTTATCGTAGTTTTGGTTTGAGACTTACCTGTTTGACTGAAACAGGGATGGTAAGTCTTTCATTTTCGAAGAGGCACATCAAACTATTTATGAGAAGTATTACAAACACACCCCGCCTAGTTTGGAGCAAAGATTAAGAGTTCTTGAATGTCAAAAATTATTTGATGAAGATGATGAATCTGATAGTGACTCTCTTTTCCAAACAGAACATATAAATGACCCTGTGGATGATTGTGTGGATGATTCTCCTAATTCGATGGATGAATCTACCTCACGAGATCATTCACCCGACTTAGCGGTTGTTTCTAGAACCCTAGACTTCCAAAAGTTGCCGAATTTAGGGTTAGAATTGTGTGCTTCTAAAGTGTTGTTGGACTACTTTGCATCTAAGGACCCAGAAGACTTGCCTATTCCTGATATTGTGCCTGAATCAATTAATATTTCCCCAGTCTCAATCGAATCCCCATACTATGTTCTTTACGCACTTCCATGTGCAATAAAAACTTGGTTTAGGGGTAAATTTTTTTTTCTGATAGTTTCAGTGTCCCATTTTTTCCATAAAATAATTGTGAAGCTGTCATTTGTAAATATTGTATTTTGGGTCGATCCACAAGTTTTCAGGTTATTAGTTTACGGGGATCTTTTATGTACATTCCAGTAGGTATCATTATTTGTTTATTTATTTTTGCTTATTTTTATTTTTATTTCCCATCTTAATTTTTACGTTGGATGACTCAATTACATTGAGGACAATGTAATATTTAAGTGTGGGGGAGTGGTTAACGTTTTATTTTTCTGTTTCAGGAATTTTCTTGCTTATCATGACCAGCTGTGGAGCGGGTCTAAAAAGATAAAAAAAAAATATATATATATATATATAAATATTATGACCAGCTGTGTAGCTGGTCCAAAAAAAAAAAAATTGTTAGGCTTATGACCAGCTGTGTAGCGAGTCTACTTTCATGTATTTACTTATTATGACCAGCTGTGGAGCGGGTCTCTTTAAAAAAAAATTATTATGATTGTTAGGGTTATGACCAGCTGTGTAGCGGGTCTTTTCTTTTCTTTCTTTTCATGACCAGCTGTGGAGCGGGTCTCTAAAAAAAATATAATAAAAAAATGAAAAAATTGTGTGTCTTGTGTATCTGGCAATTGTCATGACCAGCTGTGTAGCGGGTCTAAGTATCTTAATTTATGACCAGTTGTGTAGCGGGTCAATTTTCTTGTTTTGCTCGGGACTAGCAAAATATAAGTGTGGGGGTGTTGATAAGCACGTAAGCGCATCATTTTATACCCATATTTATATTAGCTAGGTCTCAATTTTATCACTAATAATCTTGTTTGTAGGTGTTTTTGTCAAATAAGCTCTTATGGAGAAAGTTGCTCGAAAACTGGTTTTTGTACCGGAGGACACATGTTATTCGGACTCTTAATGTTGGTTAAGGGAAGCTAAATTACTAAGGGTGTCCGGTTTACTAAGGGGCACCTTCTTTGTTATTGGAACACCGTGGTTATTCGCACTTTAAAATTACAATTTAAACCCAAATTGCTAAAGGGACACCTGTACTGGTTAAGGGGACTTCTTCTTCAACCTTTTGAATTTGAAAATTGGCGGGAATAAGCTTGGATGATTTAATACTACAAAAAATGGGTTATTTGTCCAAATAATTTTAAAACATAGTTCAAATGGACGAGTAGAAATTAGTATGGGTAAAATGGATACCAAAAAAATAAAAAGGATTAAACTGGATTCATAATTATTTAAACTTAAAAAATAGCAAGGATGAAAACCGGATGCATCCTAATATAAATTAAAAATAAGAAAAAGTATTTCAAAATGGATAGGATGAAACTTGTTTACATCCTGGCTATTTTTATATTTTTATCAATTTAAAAGTATCAAATTTCTTACAGCTTGAAAATCTAAATGTCATTTTCACCCGGAATCGTTGATTTTGCTCTTTTTAACCAATTTTGTGTTAATACTACGGCGCTATCTAACTATGGTAAATCAAATTTATTCTAATCAACTTTGAAGTGTTGTTCCAGAGTAAAACACTTTGAGCGGTGATAAGCACATAAGCGCATCATTTTATACCCATATTTATATTAGCTAGGTCTCAATTTTATCACTAATAATCTTGTTTGTAGGTGTTTTTGTCAAATAAGTTCTTATGGAGAAAGTTTCTCGAAAACTGGTTTTTGTACCCCGGAGGACACATGTTATTCGGACTCTCAATGTTGGTTAAGGGGCAGCTAAATTACTAAGGGGTGTCCAGTTGCTAAGGGGCACCTTCTTTGTTATTTGGAACCTGTGGTTATTCGCACCCAGAAATTACAATTTACACCCAAATTGCTAAAGGGACACCTGTACTGGTTAAGGGGACTTCTTCTTCAACCTTTTGAATTTGAAAATTGGCGGGAATAAGCTTGGTCCTTAATGGCAGATTTAGGGTTGGACGTTTGGAGGAGTTAGATGGAGATTCAACGGCTGAAACTTTTGGGGAAGAATTTTTTTGACCAAACAGGGATGGTATGGGCTTTGGAATAAATCAAAATTGGCTGGATAATCATCGGTTGATGAAACATGGAAGAACAGTTTTGGCGGGAAAAGTTGTTTTCAAAGTGCGAATTATTCTGGATAGGAATTACACGAGATTTTTTAGAGACTCAATGGAGGTACTGTGATGGGATGGACCTATTAGAGCAAAACAAGGATGGTATGGTTGTTTGATTTAACCAGATTGGGCTGGATCGTCGGGTTTTAGTTAAACAAGGAAAGATATTTCTAGGGTTTATATTTGGAAAGATTTAGACGAGATTCAGTTGGGTTCTTTGTTGTTTTGGATAGAGAATGAGCTGTCACAACTAAACATGGGAGATATATGGTCCATGCACGTAAAAGAGTAAATAGTTCACGTGATTTTGATGAAACAGAAAAGTGAAATATTCTCGAGATTTTTGGGAACAATATTGGAAAGATTCTGCGAGATTTTATCGTAGTTTTGCTTTGAGACTTACCTGTTTGACTGAAACAGGGATGGTAAGTCTTTCATTTTCGAAGAAAAGGGAAGAAATGTCAAGAAACAAAACACGAGAATATCACGGGTATACCTTTTGCTGTCACGAACTGTTGAGATATTTAAGGGATTTGCGTGCAGCTTGAGAGTGTTTAAGACTATTTGGGACATGTAACAACGTGTTTGGATGGATTTCTTCTACCACAGATACATGAAAGAGAAGAATAAGGAAATATTTTCCACGACTGGCAGTGAAGAATAATACCGAGTTATGACGAGATAATGAGGAGTTATGAGGATTTATTCTCTCCAATTTGGTATATAAAGGATGCTGGAATGACAGGAGAGGATATTGAGAGGAAGGGGGACAAGAACTGAGGTTGCAGAGCAACTTCTCTGCTGCTGCAGAGAAGAAGACGAGGAAGAACAGACTACGCTTGTAGTCTGTCGTTTAAAACTGTCACTATTTCCATTAGGAACGACAGTTATCTGCTTCAGATAAAAACCATAGTTTTCTGGAATTTCATTGTATCAGTTCTTGTATACTTTACGAATGTTGCAAACTCGTTGTATTATTAATTTTCTTCAATAAAAACACCATTTGAGCAATTAATTATATTTTTTTTCAGTGTGTTTTCATTATGAGAAGATAAACCCCAACACTGGGTCGACGGAGGACACCGAGCTACACACATGGGTGAATTTATTCTATTTTCTATTTGACTATTGCATTTATTTTGAATAGAATTATGATTTGATAAAATTAGTTGTGATTCAATTAGATAGGTTATGCTTTGAATTAATATAATCTATGCTTACGGGATACAATTAATATTTTGAGGATCTATTTTGGCAAAACCAGAGTCGATGCTTTATTTATTTACTGAACGATAATTGTTGAGAATGAATAATTGAACTTCGTGTTGTGAATTCGGTGGAATCATAAGACCCAGTGACCTCTTCTATTTATTACTTTCTTTAAACCTTTTAATTTAATCTTAACAACTTCCGAGAGAACGAATATTAATTACTACAAAGAAAACTCGAAAAACCTTAAACCATTTTGGCGTCATTGCGACGCGGATTTGTTTTTAGATTATTAATTTTTAGGTTTATTATTATTTTGTACAGTATTTTCTTTTCAAATTTTTTTTTCCTTTTTATGCGATTCTTTTTCTATTTCTTTTCAGGATGATGACTTCTTATGAGGATATGTCACCTATGATGACGCTGGCGGAATATAAGCGTAGAAAGTCAAATTATCAGGAAACCTCATCCGAGATGACGCTTGTTGAATATATGCGTAGGCAATGGTATGGAGTTTCTGCTCCACATGAGGTAAGTGAAGAGGCACATCAAACTATTTATGAGAAGTATTACAAACACACCCCGCTTAGTTTGGATCAAAGATTAGGAGTTCTTGAATGTCAAAAATTATTTGCTGAAGATGATGAATCTGATAGTGACTCTCTTTTCCAAACAGAACATATAAATGACCCTGTGGATGATTGTGTGGATGATTCTCCTAATTCGATGGATGAATCTACCTCACAAAATCATTCACCCGACTTAGCGGTTGTTTCTAGAACCCTAGACTTCCAAAAGTTTCCGAATTTAGGGTTAGAATTGTGTGCTTCTAAAGTGTTGTTGGACTACTTTGCATCTAAGTACCCAGAAGACTTGCCTATTCCTGATATCGTGCCTGAATCAATTAATATTTCCCCAGTCTCAATCGAATCCCCATACTATGTTCTTTACGCACTTCTAGGTGCAGTAAAACTTGGTTTAGGGGTAAATTTTGTTTTCTGATAGTTTCAGTGTCCCATTTTTTCCATAAAATAATTGTGAAGCTGTCATTTGTAAATATTGTATTTTGGGTCGATCCACAAGTTTTCAGGTTATTAGTTTACGGGGATCTTTTATGTACATTCCAGTAGGTATAATTATTTGTTTATTTATTTTTTCTTATTTTTATTTTTATTTCCCATCTTAATTTTTACGTTGGATGACTCAATTACATTGAGGATAATGTAATATTTAAGTGTGGGGGAGTGGTTAACGTTTTATTTTTCTGTTTCAGGAATTTTCTTGCTTATCATGACCAGCTGTGGAGCGGGTCAAAAAAGATATATATATATATATATATATATATATAAATATTATGACCAGCTGTGTAGCTGGTCCAAAAAAAAAAATTTGTTAGGCTTATGACCAGCTGTGTAGCGGGTCTACTTTCATGTATTTACTTATTATGACCAGCTGTGGAGCGGGTCTCTTTAAAAAAAAAAAAAATTATTATGATTGTTAGGGTTATGACCAGCTGTGTAGCGGGTCTTTTCTTTTCTCTCTATTCATGACCAGCTGTGGAGCGGGTCTCTAAAAAAATATAATAAAAAAATAAAAAAATTGTGTGTCTTGTGTATCTGGCAATTGTCATGACCAGCTGTGTAGCGGGTCTAAGTCTCTTAATTTATGACCAGTTGTGTAGCGGGTCAATTTTCTTGTTTTGCTCGGGACTAGCAAAATTTAAGTGTGGGGGTGTTGATAAGCACGTAAGCGCATCATTTTATACCCATATTTATATTAGCTAGGTCTCAATTTTATCACTAATAATCTTGTTTGTAGGTGTTTTTGTCAAATAAGCTCTTATGGAGAAAGTTGCTCGAAAACTGGTTTTTGTACCCCGGAGGACACATGTTATTCGGACTCTTAATGTTGGTTAAGGGGAAGCTAAATTACTAAGGGGTGTCCGGTTACTAAGGGGCACCTTCTTTGTTATTTGGAACCTGTGGTTATTCGCACCCCAAAAATTACAATTTACACCCAAATTGCTAAAGGGACACCTGTACTGGTTAAGGGGACTTCTTCTTCAGCCTTTTGAATTTGAAAATTGGCGGGAATAAGCTTGGATGATTTAATACTACAAAAAATGGGTTATTTGTCCAAATAATTTTAAAACATAGTTCAAATGGACGAGTAGAAATTAGTATGGGTAAAATGGATACCAAAAAAATAAAAAGGATTAAACTGGATTCATAATTATTTAAACTTAAAAAATAGCAAGGATGAAACCGGATGCATCCTAATATAAATTAAAAATAAGAAAAAGTATTTCAAAATGGATAGGATGAAACTGTTTACATCCTGGCTATTTTTATATTTTTATCAATTTAAAAAGTATCAAATTTCTTACCAGTTGAAAATCTAAATGTCATTTTCACCCAGGAATCGTTGATTTTGCTCTTTTTAACCAATTTTGTGTTAATACTACGGCGCTATCTAACTATGGTAAATCAAATTTATTCTAAACAAATTTGAAGTGTTGTTCCATAGTAAAATACTTTGAGCGGTGATAAGCACGTAAGCGCATCATTTTATACCCATATTTATATTAGCTAGGTCTCAATTTTATCACTAATAATCTTGTTTGTAGGTGTTTTTGTCAAATAAGTTCTTATGGAGAAAGTTTCTCGAAAACTGGTTTTTGTACCCCGGAGGACACATGTTATTCGGACTCTCAATGTTGGTTAAGGGGCAGCTAAATTACTAAGGGGTGTCCAGTTGCTAAGGGGCACCTTCTTTGTTATTTGGAACCTGTGGTTATTCGCACCCCAGAAATTACAATTTACACCCAAATTTCTAAAGGGACACCTGTACTGGTTAAGGGGACTTCTTCTTTAACCTTTTGAATTTGAAAATTGGCGGGAATAAGCTTGGTCCTTAATGGCAGATTTAGGGTTGGACTTTTGGAGGAGTTAGATGGAGATTCAACGGCTGAAACTTTTGGGGAAGAATTTTTTTGACCAAACAGGGATGGTATGGGCTTTGGAATAAATCAAAATTGGCTGGATAATCACCGGTTGATGAAACATGGAAGAACAGTTTTGGCGGGAAAAGTTGTTTTCAAAGTGCGAATTATTCTGGATAGGAATTACACGAGATTTAAAGAGATTCAATGGAGGTACTGTGATGGGATGGACACAGTAGAGCAAAACAAGGATGGTATGGTTGTTTGAATTAACCAGATTGGGCTGGATCGTCGGGTTTTAGTTAAACAGGGAAAGATATTTCTAGGGTTTATATTTGGAAAGATTTAGACGAGATTCAGTTGGGTTCTTTGTTGTGTTGGATAGAGAATGAGCTGTCACAATTAAACATGGTAGATATACGGTCCATGCACGTAAAAGAGTAAATAGTTCACGTGATTTTGATGAAACAGAAAAGTGAAATATTCTCGAGATTTTTGGGAACAATATTGGAAAGATTCTGCGAGATTTTATCGTAGTTTTGGTTTGAGACTTACCTGTTTGACTGAAACAGGGATGGTAAGTCTTTCATTTTCGAAGAAAAGGGAAGAAATGTCAAGAAACAAAACACGAGAATATCACGGGTATACCTTTTGCTGTCACGAACTGTTGAGATATTTAAGGGATTTGCGTGCATCTTGAGAGTGTTTAAGACTATTTGGGACATGTAACAACGTGTTTGGATGGATTTCTTCTACCACAGATACATGAAAGAGAAGAATAAGGAAATATTCTCCACGACTGGCAGTGAAGAATAATACCGAGTTATGACGAGATAATGAGGAGTTATGAGGATTTATTCTCTCCAATTTGGTATATAAAGGATGCTGGAATGACAGAGGAGGATATCGAGAGGAAGGGGGACAAGAACTGAGGTTGCAGAGAAACTTCTCTGCTGCTGCAGAGAAGAAGAAGAAGAAGAGGAAGAACAGACTACGCTTGTAGTCTGTCATTTAAAACTGTCACTATTTCTATTAGGAACGACAGTTTTATGCGACAAATAAAAACAATAATTTTCTGGAATTTCATTGTAACAGTTCTGTAACAGCTTTACAGCGTTGCAAACTCGTTGTATTATTAATTTTCTTCAATAAAAATACCATTTGAGCAATTAATTATATTTTTTTTTGAGTGTGTTTTCATTATGAGAAGCTAAACCCCAACACTGGTCGACGGAGTAAACCGAGCTACACACATGGGTGAATTTATTCTATTTTCTATTTGACTTTTGCATTTATTTTGAATAGAATTATGATTTGATAAAATTAGTTGTGATTCAATTAAATAGGTTATGCTTTGAATTAAGATAATCTATGATTACGGGATACAATTAATATTTTGAGGATTTATTTTGGAAAAACCAGAGTCGATGCTTTATTTATTTACTGAGCGATAATTGTTGAGAATGAATAATTGAACTTCGTGTTGTGAATTCGGTGGAATCATAAGACCCAGTGACCTCTTCTATTTATTACTTTCTTTAAACCTTTTAATTTAATCTTAACAACTTTCGAGAGAACGAATCTTAATTACTACAAAGAAAACTCGAAAAACCTTAAACCAAGCGGTAATTCTTAAGTTTCATATAATTTTTTTAAACCGAATTTTCCAACTATATTAAAACGGCTTTTTTCCACTAGAACAAGTTACATATAATTTTTGGGTTATTTAACGTTTGGTACCCAGCAAATGTCCAACACCTAGCTCTGTTACCCCAATATTTAAAATATTAAGGGTGGTACCTTGACCTGTTATTGACTATCTAATCAAACCGTTAACTTGACAAACCGTTAACTAAATAATTAAAATAAATGATAAATGATAAATACTTAACGAAGTCAATTGACCTTTAACATTTGAGTAAATAATTTGGATCAGACTCATTTGATCAGACAGTTAGAAGTACAATGATCGGAACAGGCTACAATGAAATGATTCAAAACACTGTTTCGATCACGTTTTTCTCGGTTGTTTAATTAAACTTCAATTTATTTACTGCCATTTATCTCCATCTATGTAAATACATCCCTGAATCCTTAGATTTAACCACTGCACCACCGGACTCACAACACCATCTCAAATTCATCATGATCGTTTCTCTAATTCTTTGCAACTGAAACTTCCCATTCTGTCCATGTTTGTACCCTTAATATTCTACACAAATAAATGGGTTAACCTAAGCCAACACTTATCAAAGGAGGGTTCATTTTGGCCTAAGGTTCTTCCCTTGGTTAGCCATATATAGTCAACTAGGCTTTGCAAAGGCTTCATGTGCAACCATCTAAGATAGGCCTCTCTCAACTCACATGATACCTTGGTAGCTATTACTATAAAGGCGGAATTCAAAATAATAATAGACAAGAAACTTAGAAGAACACAGAACACAAGTAGTGATTCGAAGAAATATATCTTCTCTAGATTATGAACAAGAAAACGATTACAATTCTCCCTTTGTTACGCTCACAATATCTCTAAACAGTATTTAACCCTAAAGGCGCTTGCTTTTACAATAATTATTTGTCTCACAAACTTAATAACAACCCAACCTCTCTATTTATATACTTTATCGTACTCAGCCGACTAGGTCTTCTATTAGGAGTTTATTTCCTAAACTAAGAGTGTTGCATAAAACAAACTATTTCCTAATTAGGAATTCTGCCTAAACAAGGATTCCTTCCTAGAATAGGATTCTTCCCTCAACTTAGCTTGAGGTTAACTAAGTTCCCTAAAGGATGCGGATACACCTTATCATGGGTCCCCTTTTAAGAACTTGAACTCATGTGAGAGTTAAAAATGAAGGTTAGGGAACTCGAGAGCCCCTTTTTCCTTGTTAAACCACTTGGCCTTACTAGGAACCTGACCTTTACATCCAATTAAAAAAGCTTATTTTTCTCCTTGTCGTGTTTTAGTCACTCTTCGCTCCAATACGCAGTCTTCCTTGAGTGGTTCTTCTCTATCAAACCATAAGTCTTCTACCCATGGTAAGATCATAGTGTCGTCACCGTCATCATCTAGTAATGGCAGTTCAAACAACTTCAAGTATTCGGCATTTATAACCGAGTACATTCCTAGATAAGGTGGCAGATCCAGACGAAAGGCATTGTCACCAATCGATCGAGAATACGAAATGGTCCATACCTCAATGGCTTCAACTTCTTGCCTTCCCCCTTCAGTCGTTCCTTACCTAACTTTAACCATACCAAGTCACCAACACCGAAATTACAAGGCACAAGATTCTTTTTATGCTTTGCTTTGTATTTGTCTTGTGGCTTCTTTAATTGTGCTTCAACAGTTACATGAATCTGAGATATATTCTCCAAGAACTTTTGCGCATTTTGTCGATCACTTCCTTCCTCCCCCCCCCCCCCCCCCATTGAGGTGTCACTAGAAAATACTAGATCGAAAGGACTAGGTGGTAAGTAACCATAGCACGTCTCGAAAGGAGATTTTCCCGAAGAACTATGAACTGATCTATTGAAAGCAAATTGTAGATATGGTAAACTCTCATCCAAAGTTTTAGGATGTTTAGAATTATATCCCCTTAACATGTGAACCATAGTCCTGTTGACCACTTCTGTTTGTCCGTCTGTTTGTGGATGAAAATACATAGAAATACTCTCCCAAGGCCTTGATGGTACTGGTAATGGTAGATATAACCCGCGTTTTATGTTGGAAGGTTTTGATGTGCTACAAAACTTACACCCCCTAACTAACTTAGCCACATCATCTTGCATCTTTGGCCAAAAGACATAACGACGAAGGTTAAGAAGAGTCTTATTCATCCCAAAGTGTCCAGCAACTTGAGATGTGTGTGCCTCTCTTAACCATTGTAAACGATCTCCATCTTCTGGAATGCAAAGTAATTGACCCTTGTATAACAATCCATCCCGGAGTTCATACTCGCTTTTCAAACCACTCTTCACACCTTCTTACACCTTCTTGAAGTCTTTGCTGGATGCGTATGACTCTGCATACTCTTGAGGAACAATTGGATGAATTCTCATGGCCACTAGTAATGCTCGAACCGGAGGTCGAGATAACATATCTGCCAATTTGTTTGTTACTCCCTTCTTGTACCTAATGAGAATATTGAAAGACATTAAGTAAGACATCCACTTCATGTGCCAGGCTTGTTGTAGTTTCGTCTGTGCATGTAGATACTCCAACGGTTTGTGATCTGAATGTACAACTACTTCTTTTCCTAAAAGGTATACTCGCCAATGCTTGATACATTGATATAAATCATAAAATTCTTTGTCATAAGGTGCATAGTTCTTAATAGCACCTGAGAACAATTCTGAATGGTACTCCACTGGTTTGGCATCTTGTAACAACACTCCTCCTAATGCATAGTTAGAAGCGTCAGTCTCAACTTCAAAAGTATGTTGTAAGTTAAGAAATGCCAACACCGGTGCTTTTGAAATCTTCCTTTTTAGTAACTGAAAAGCGTCTTCATGGGTTTGCTGCCATTAAAACTTTTCCTTAGCTCCTGTCAAACCATGTAATGGTCCTGCAATAGTTGAGAAATGCCGGATAAACTTACGCAATTATGTGCAAGCCCCTAAGAAACTCCTGATTTTAGTTACAGTACTAGGTATAGGCCACTTAGTGATTACTTCGACCTTTCTTGGATAGATCTTCCGTTGTCCACCACCAACAATGAATCCAAGGTACTGTAGAAATCGAGGGGTCCGCCTAGCACGGGTCGAGGGCCGGTCTATTTCCTTTGTCCATAATTGTTATGGGGCGAGGTCCATGTTCTCATCCGTTCGTGGATGTTTAATGTACACAGGGGTCTGGCAGAGATAATTTCTTACTAGTTCATTAGTAAGAGGGCCAACTCTGCAAAGAAGAAAGAGATGTTTTTGAAGTCGCCACGACTAAAGGGAGTCGGGACCCTTTTAACTAGTTTGAATTCTTTTGAGGAAAACAAAACCTAGTTATGACTTGCATATTTATGGTCTGCTATCGGAGAGTCCTGGTAAGGAGATTCTAGTACGATATGGGAAGGTGTTAGGCACCCATCGACCGATAAATCGTAAGATTGGCCTCTACTTCATGATTAAAGGGAAAAGTTTATAATTTATTTTTATCAATACTTATGTGCAAGATTTTAATACCGAAATTTATTAGAAATTGAGAAGAGATTTTCATGCATCAATTATTTAGAATATAGAATTAATGCAAACTTTAATATTATTTATATATATATATATAATAAACATATTTATTATGGGTCTAATGTGGGAGGGAATTCCGCTTTAAACCTACACTTTGAATTATCCCACTTGGAAAATTAATAATAAAGCATAATTATTTTTATGTAATGTAAAGAGTAGTCGGTGTTACTACGAAAATGGAAAACCATTAGTTCCGTATGACTACATAATTACTTAGAAGAGATAGGAAATTAATATACCTGAACTATGATATTGAAACTTGAAGGATTCTTAGGATGATTTGTTGCTTTAGGTCAAGTATGCAGAAAGTAATTAAAGTACCACAATTTAATGCTAATCTTTTAAGAACTTAAAGACAATTAACTTGAAATATGATGTAAGAAAACTTGAAAATATTCTAATGATGGTTTCTTGCTTTTGTCAAGTATGCGAGAAAATAATTAAAGTACCAACAATTTAATGCTAATCCTTTAAAAACTTAAAGACAATACTTGATTTGATATTACTAAGCGAAAAGAAAAATAAAGGAGAAAGTGTTTGAATGCGAGAAATTATTATTGAGTCTGCTTTCGAAGTTTTTCATCTAAAATGAAGTCTCACAGTGTTTTTCGTTGTTTTTTAATGAGAAATTCAATCTCTATTTATAGGAAAAAATCTTCAACTCTCGCCAATTTGAGGAACGCTTTGTTGAAAATAAAGACAGTAAATCGTCCTTTTTTCCTTCGCATCTGGCTTGACCATCAATCCTTTTCTTCCTTCTTTTTCTTCTTCTTCATTTTCCTTAGCCGCTTTTCAATTGTTGTCGACAATTTAAAATCTGATTATGACATGTGGGACCCGATGGTACTGTTCCACCCCGGTAATGTTACTATTCAAAAGAAATCTTTATCGTCATTGGCATTATTCTTGTTTATCTGGGTGTTCTTGTTTACCACATCAAAAACATGATTGATGTGAAATTAATCTCCTACCCAAGCTCCATATCATCCCTAAGAACCTAGTGATGAATTCAAAATCCAAAATCATTGTCGATCAAATCCATCATCATCGTGATCATCATGATGACCACCATTAAGAACACCCATGTTCTTCATGTTCTTCATGAGGAAGAAAGAGAGGTTCCCTTAGTAAAAAATCGGGTGCCTTTAGTATTTCCTGGAACTTGATTGCTTTGACTTTTAGTCTTATGAGATTTTGTTTTGCTCATAACTTCTTCATACAAACTCGAGAATGATTCCATTCTTTCGCCATTGGATTAGTATTTTCTTCCTCTCTATCATGATAGCGAGAATTCCCAGGTTTGGAAGGATAATGAAATGGGTAGGAGCTGTGCTTGTGGGCTTGAGAGCTTGTGGGCTTGATTGGTAGAGCTTGTGGGCTTGATTGGTTGAGCTTATGGGCTTGATTGGTAGAGCTTGTGGGCTTGAGAGCTTGTGGGCTTGAGATATTGCGGGCTTGACAGCTTGTGGGCTTGATTGGTTGAACTTATGGGCTTGATTTAAAGGATATGAAAATCCTTAATGGCTCCACAAATAAATTTCTCTTGTATCCGGCTTCGAAGTATAAGAATGATATTTTCTATGGAAGGTGCGAAATGGGGTGTCAACGATTGCCTCTTTGAGAGTAACATTTTTAGGTTAATGAACAAAGCCACAGACACCTTTCGCACCTTATCTTTTCAAGAGGTGATTTTGATGGGTTGATGAAGAAAGTCCACGACGTTGGTCGGGTTTGCTGCAGTTAAGCTTGTCGGCTCCATTTTCTTGATTTTTGAACCTTTGCGGTTGATTCAGGTTGGATTGCCCTTTGTTGAAGCCGATTGAAATAGTTGAATAGGTTGATGAAGAAATTCCGGCGTTGGCCTAGTTTCTTGTAGTTAAGCTTGTCGGCTCCATTTTCTTAATTTTTGAACCTTTGCGGTTGATTGATTGGATTGCCCTTTGTTAGAGCGATTGAAATAGTTGAATAGGTTGATGAAGAAATTAAGATGTTGGCGAGTTTCTTTGCGAGTTAAGCTTATCGGCTCCATTTTCTTGATTTTGAACCTTTGCGGTTGATTAGGTTGGATTGCCCTTTGTTCGAGCCGATTGAAATAGTTTAATAGGTTGATGAAGAAATATACTAACGTTGGTCGGGTTT
>JAJJWX010004915.1:0-27117 GCA_023529315.1 Papaver bracteatum | reverse complement strand
CGTAAACTGCACATAAATATCAGGGAATTTGGACAAAATGGCATGATTGCTAAGGGCAATTCCTATAGCAATGTAAAAATCACAAAATCTGTTGACCCAGGTGATGATCAAACTTCATTTTTCACTAACGGGTGGTTGATCATCAACGCGCGTGTCAACTTAACATGTTAGCGTCTGAAGAAAAAACTGGCGGACGATCTCAACACGCTGGTGTGTGATGTACAACCGCCAGCGGCGAGTTTTCAAATGTAAAAAACGGGCATTTTTTCCTCTCTATAAATTACTATTATCTTCAAACATACTCACACCAAAATGTACTTCTCTTGAATTTTCTCTTCTAAATCTATTTCAATTTTTGTTTGTGAAACTGAAAAGGGATCACACTTTTCTGCGATACAAAACATGAAGCCGTTATGTCTAAGATATGTGGAAGTTTTATAAAGATTGAAAATTGTAAGAAGGAAGTGCAAGTTTTTGAAGTTGCTCCAAGAAAATGTTCAACAGCTCCAGTTTTGAAAGTTAACAACAGAAAATTCAAAAACAAAGACGAAACTGTTAAAGAGCGCGTTGAATGGAAGATATGTCAAATGAAGATAAACAGAAGGCCAACGCTTGTACTTGATTTTTTATTGAAGTTGTTTAGTACTGTTTATTACTTTCTAAGTTTATATCTTGTAAACGAATTGGCAGTAATATCAATGAATGAAAATATTTAGATTTTAAAATAGATTTTCACTTCAGATTAAGTGATATTTAGTACATTTTAAACTTGCATATAACATCAAGCTACATTTTAATAAACGACAACAATAACATCAAGCTACATCAAATCCAGCGACATTATCTCTACAAAGTTCATAGCATTCAAAATGCTTAAACTCTCTTCCCTTTTCTTATGTAAACTTGGTCTGAGCGATGGTTTTCTGTAAAACAGATAAACAAAAAGTTATTAGTTAAGATATTATGATGTAGTTGATAAATGCGGACAAAGGTATTAAGATACTCACTAATTCTTCGTTGGATAATCCAGAATTGCTACGGTGAACCATCCACAAAACTTTTGTATAATTTTTGACATCATTAGTGATGGATGAAAATCTTAGTTCTAGGATCTTACTGTTTCTTATGGTTTCGTTCTGCGACGCTACAAATGTTCCAATAGTCTTTCCTAGAAATAGTCACTATTCGTTGGTCTCATCATACGATGCAACCAACATCGAACAAGGGTAACATATTTATTCATTGTAAATACCGGGAGAGGCATTCGAGTGCATTACATATGTGCTTAAGATGGACCATCTTTAAGAATGTTGAAACAAGTTTCGTAAATAAAAGGTTTACCGTGAGCTTCCTCCCAATTATTAGGAGTTGTTTGGATCACTTCAGCTTCAGTTACACCGATGAACTTTTCTTGATCAATTTCCCTTACCAGAGCAAGAAATGGCTTGACTGCAAATCTAATTGATTGAAAAAGAGCATACAATCGACGAGTATCTCGGTTTCTCGGGTTCTCCGTCAGTGAGACGAACATTGTAAGAATGTGATCCTAAAAAGAACTATCTTGATATCCCAGACCAACGATTACCCTATGAAAAAAGTAGGTTTTGCATATAATTAAATCCTCTTCTTCAGTAAAATTAGGACCACGAATCCTAGCAGACATTTCTACAGAGTGAGAGAGATTAAGTGTTTCAGAAAGGAAGAAGAGGAAGATGTGAATTTGGAGATGGGAAGAATGGTATTTATAAGGTGGAAAAGAAAATAGAATCGTTGGAAATCTAGTCGTTAGCGGTCAAAGTAAAACCGCGCGGCTTTACTTTGACCGCCCATTTGAATTACCAATGACTATTTTTTTTTTTTTTATAAATACAACACTAGGTTTGATTCTCAACTAAATCAACAAATTTCTTTCTTAGCCAACAACATTCATTATGTTTTCTAAAGGCAAAGCTAAGCAAATATTATGTGTCAAATCAAAAGAGGTTTGTCCATTATGTTTCATGGATAACCACAGTCTTATGCAATGCCCTTGGATGTATTCAAAGTATTCGCGAGAAGGTTGTTCATGCATCAAAATGGTGATTGAAACACAATCGGAAAAGCTCACGTATTTGCAATGTCAACATCTCAACTATCCAGAGGAACCACATATGCTAGATGATGCTATGAAGGTTAAAGAAGAAGAAGAAAAGTTTGCAACACTATGCAAAAATTTCAGACTTAAAGCCAAATTAAAGAAGAAGTTATTACACTGTGAGCATTGTGGAGATAGAGATCATGAATACAAACATTGTCCACAGATAATGAGTGGATTCTCAAAGCCCGGTTGCAGGAATTTTATGCATTTGCACACTTCTAATGAAGAAGACACATATGGAAGGTATTTCTGGAAATGTTGTAGGTATTTTTTGGTGGAGTGGGTTGATTAAAGTTGAGGGATAAATCGATTCACTATGGTATTATGTTATTTAGTTTGGTGTTTATTTTATCTAATCATTAGCTAAACCAAACATGTGGATGTCTTCACATTTGCACCATCAATATCATAACTAATTTAAACCTTTCTTATAAATAAAAACATACTATAGTGGATTAAACAACTACATCATACATCATACATGAGAATAAAGGAAACACATTGGATTAAAACAACTACTACATAGGCGTCAATTATCGTCCTCATTTCATGGACGGGTGGTGGAATTTCAAGGCGATGTAGGGATCGAATATGTTGAGAACCCTAAGAATGTTGAAACAATCTTGGAAGTCGAAAGGTCTACCGTGAGATATTTCCCACATCGCTAGTGTTTTGGGTTCCACTTTATTTACAACTTCACCGTCGAGTTTATTTTTGTGATTGTGCACTAGTACAGCTACGAATTCCGATACATGACAACTAATTAACTAAAACGATGCGATAATCCGCCAGAATCATGCCCATAAATATTCCCCGTTTCAGCGGTGAACATTCTATAAACTTTCTTCTAGAAACATATCGTCAATTCGTCTACATTCCTATTGACAACATCTTGTGTGTGATAAACAAAAGCTCTACGCTAAATCCTCTTGTTGAGTGAACCTATTACCACAAACTCTGGGAGGCATTTTTGTAGATGATTTGTGAGTGAAAATATTTATATTGTGTAGAATGTGTGAATTTGGAGTTGAAATGAGGAGTATTTATAGAACTCAAAATTCTAGCCGTTGGATGACAAGATTTTTCAGCCATCTAGATTTAGCCATTGGAGGTTTTGGGTCACATGCTGGAGGATTCACTTCACACGCTGGCGTTTGTAGGAAAGACCGACGGATTTGGATCACACGCCAGCGTGTTTGGTGCCGCCATGCGGTTGTTGATCAATCACGCTTTTATATTACGGCCGCACTCAACAAAACCTCAAATATGTTGGTTTGCCCATCCATTTTTCAAGTTTGTTGAGTCCATAGTGGGAGCAAAATAAACAAATTTTTGCTTTTTTTCATTTCATAGGAACTGCCCTAAAGGGGGTTACCGGGATTAGTAGGGGTACTGTTTGAGTGGTCTGATGGTCAGGATCGGGTGTAACTCTTTTGTCTCGTATGAAACGGTACCCCTTGCTAATTATGGTCACCCCTTTAGCAATCATGCAAAATGGGGTATACATAATTTTAAGTGGATTTTGAAGCAAGGCTAAAGGGTGTCAAAATTGGCAAAGTTATGAAACTATCCATTGCAATTATATAAAATTAAAACTAAACTAATTTATTTTATATTATCAGTTTGACTTTCATATTCACCTTCTTCTTACCATACCGACCCCTCTCCATATCTCCGCATCATTTAAACGAAAAAATACTTGTCGATTAATCTGTCGTAATCGTCGATTCGGAAATTTCATCGTCGATTAATCTTCAAACATGCATCCGCGTATGAAACACACTAATATAACACCTAATAGTCATGACCCTAAAATTGGAAATAAAATGCAACTATACAAAAGAAGGAAAACATCAGTGGGTGAAGAAAAAATTTCTCAGAGTGAACAACCCGAATAAATTGCGAGATTAAGAAAGTAAATGATACATAAACTCAATCCAGTACTTCATTTTTTCGTTTGCATGTCAAATTAGGTCAAGAAATTCAAAATTATGGAATTGCAGTTATGTTATCTTTATGGCACCGCTCTGTCAACCCTGACGACTTTTCATTTTTAGGAATACTCGGTATCTTCTTAGTTTGAATAATGTGACGAATTTCCATCTCTTAAAGTGACATTTACAGGGTCGTCATGATATTTAACCTACTAATCTGCCAACTAGTGATGTGATATTATTAGTCGTCAGGTCAGGTTTTAAAAATTATCCTGCCGACTAATACAGTCAAAAACTTGTATTTCCTATGTTCCATTTTGTTAGTGATCGGCATGTTATTACAATGGTACCCTGATGACTAAGTGTTGGTCGTCACTTTGTTGATTATAGACCTTGTTGAGTTATAGCTAACCAAAACCAAGTTTCCTTGTATATCACAATTATCACCAAGATAATTCTCAGAGGCACTGACACTCTCACTTTTATCAAGTACTTCAATGTTCTTTAATGCTTTGAAAGTGATTTTTTCCCGACTTTAGCATGTTTTTCATGATCAAAGATCTTTAAATTTCAAACGAGAGTACTTTTGGAAAATGTTGCAAGATCGTTTCCTTCAGCGATTGCATGTTTCTTAGACTCCTATCGAGCTGGCAAAGACCTCAGAATATTTATCAGAATACCCCTTTCTGAAATAGTCCTACCTAACGCATGAGAGGCATTCACTATCTCAAATAACTTATGACTAAATTCTTCAAACGAATCTTTGTCAACCATACGAAGGTTTTCCCAGTTAGAAGTTAGGTTTTAAAGCCTTGTTTTTTTCTTCGAGGTATTCCCTTTAAATACGGTTTCTAAGATATCCCAAGCTTGCTTCTATGTAGTGCACGTAGATACATGATGTTGAAGGTTGGCTTATGTCATGGATGATAACGTTTTTTCCATCAAAATTATGTTTTGCATTACTGATTTCACCATCGTTATATGAAGCTATGTATTTCGTAAATGTTCTTTCGGCTTCAACAAATGTTGGAGCATCATACCCCATTACAATAAAAACCCTTGTTTTAAGATCACGAGCCTGTAAGAATAAGCGCATAGCTATTTTTCACCATAAGTAATTTTTGTCATCGAAGAATGGTGGTATGTTAATAGAGATTGAATTATTTTCCATAGATTCAGATTGTCACAAACGTATACTTGTTAGGTCTAAAGGTGTTTTCCTGCTCTGGTACCAATCGAAAAGGAGAGGGTACCAAGTATACCACCAACTTTTTTCGTTTCGACAACCTGTATGGGCAAAACCTAATACAATTGCAAGTAGATCTAATTAAACATCCTTGAACAATATTGTTAGAGCATTGCTTGGTCAAAATTGCATGCGTTTCTATCTCATGCATGTTTGTCAATGTTAGTGATCAAAACTATAAAGTCTTGATTTCTAGTCTACTATAGTTAAGGTCTTGGACTAGGATAGAAAGTGTAGTTGAGCTCAAGACTCCACGGCAATCATCATACAAGAAGAAGGACTACTCAAGGAACCAGTGGATCTTCATCAACTAAAAGGTATGTGGAGACTTAAACTTATCTATCACTCAAAAATATATCTACCTTATCTCCTATCTTTGAGACAAAAGTCGTTTTACTATATAGACTAATATGTACATGTGACATTTCGATCTGAGTATATCTCGCTTATCTATTTCTCGAAATGGGTGTTGGTAAAGATTTCGCTTTAGCCAAGTTCATCTTTACCTAGTGACGAAAGTCATGCTAAGTATCAATCTTCTTGGAAAATATTCTGACGAAAAATAGTTTGTGAATAATAACTATATAACGCCTTCTGAGCATGTTTCAATGATTGAAATTAAAGTTTAGACTATATAACCATTGGGGGATATAAATATTGTTGTGGAAACACATATATGTATAAGTCCTTAGCACTTGAACTGAAGTTTGCGAATTTTGTTGATCAAGTGGAACCGGAACGTGAGCAGCAACTCAGTCCGCGAACTGGCGTAGTTCTCGAACCCGAGAATTTCTCTTGGAGTTGTAGCTCATGTGCTATCCCGCGAACCTAGTCCACGATCTGACGGAAGCTCTCGAACCCGAGAATTTCTGCTGGAGTTTATAACTTCAACCGGTTAGCTTGAGTCCGCAAACTCAGTCCAAAAATAAAATCATTTGGATACACGTTTGGGTACGGTTACACAAACCCAAAAATCGTCAAGTACATGTGTGTATGGCAAGCTAAGTTTTCGATCTAATGGTTGAGGAATATTAGCTTGTATCTAATCAGGTTTTCATCTAATGGTGAATATTGAATGCTTTGTTACTAAGCTAACATTAATTGCAAATCCTGATTTGAAGACTATATAAGGAGAACTCTATCTATTGGAAAAACTAATCCCCACACACCTTTCTTGTGTGATACTAGTTTTTTCTAAGCTAGAGTCGATCTCTATTAACCCTTGAGTTTTCTCTCTGAACTCGGGTTAACGACTTAAAGACTTCATTGGGATTGTGAAGCCAGACCGATACTATTTTTATCGTAGTTGTGTGATCTGATCTTTCTCTTTCTATCGTACGAGAATAATTGTAATAATTGGCTTGAGATTCTATCTTCGATAGGCAAGATAAAAGTAGTCACAAACATCTTCGTCTAATTGTTTGTGATTCCTATAAAATCATCTTCGTTGCGTCGATTAAGTTTATTGAGAGGTGATTGATGAAACTGAGCTTTTCTTTGGGAATATAAGTCTGGTTTTATCGATTGGTTCCTGTTCACCTTGATTTATCAAAATACGGAACAAAACTTGTAGGTTTATTCGTGGGAGACGAATTTATCTATTACCTGTAGACTTTTCTGTATGAGATAGATTTGTTTATTAAAGTCTTCGACTTTGGGTCGTAGCAACTCTTGGTTGTGGGTGAGATCAGCTAAGGGAATCAAGTGCGTAGTATCCTGCTGGGATCAAAGGCGTAGAAGCATAATTGTACCTTGGATCAGTGTGAGATTGGTTGGGGTTCAACTACAGTCCATACTGAAGTTAATTGGTAGTAGGCTAGTATATGTAGCGGCTTAATACAGTGTATGTTTAATCTGACTAGGTCCTGGTTTTTATGCATTTTCGGTTTCCTCGTTAACAAAATTATGTGTCTGTGTTATTTCTTTTCCGCATTATATTTTTATATAATTGAAATAATATAGGTTGTGTGTTGTTCAATCAATTAGAATATCCGACCATTTTGGTTGTTGATTTAAATTGATTGACACTTGGATATTGGTCTTTGGTACCATCCAAGTTATCTCTCTTTGATTAGACTCGCGAATCATATTTGCTTGAGTAAATCAAATTGAGAGATTGAGATAATAACTCCTTGAGATATTTTCTATTGATTGAGTCTTGTTGATTCTCTAGAAAACAACTCGGAGTTGTCCATACAGATTGATAATCGAAATATTGGATGGTGTTGTTAGACCCCCGCTTTTTCAATTGGTATCAGAGCCAGCAAACACGTTCAAGACCTTACAAGTCTGTGTTTGTGGCAATCTGAGTCTGTGGGCGAAATCTCTATGGAACATACCAAAAGGCCTCCTAAAGCTTTTGACTATGTCATGTGTCTTGAAAATACCTCAAAGGATTGTTCCTTAGTTGATTCTTCCGAATCCCATGGTAGAAAGAATGTTCAATTTGATATTAACATTTCTTCCTCTCATGAGGCATGTGACACGCTGGCAAAAGCTGAAAAGGAGCTCACCAGAATTTCAAAACATACAGCTGAAGATATTGATTTCAATAATTATAATCAGCTTCTTGATGAATTTTAAAAGTCTCTTGATCGAGAACGTGAACTCTATTATATTATTAAGTCCTTCTCTAAGAACATTGAGAAACTTCTACAACAAACTACTCTACAACAGGAAAATGTTAGTACTCTTGAGGAAGTTGTTAAAGAGGACTCAACCATAGAAAAACGTTTGATCGAGACTCATTCATCATATCTCAACAGACTTCGTGATGAAAAAGAGAAACTATGTGCATCTCTTGCTCTAGCCCATGAAAAGTGTAAGTCCTTGGAAAAGTAAAACTCTGTCATAAAGAAAAAGTATTCGGTGATTAATTCTCATGAATTACCACATATGAAGAAGTGTTCTCCAATAGAAGATTGTGTCAAGAAAAGTCTACATAACTTGTCATCTTCTCATATGGCTATGGAGTTTAAGCAAATTCCAATTATTGCGTCTCCTCCGTGAACCTGTACTTTTTGTGGGAAACAGAATCACTATGCTATTCATTGTGTTACAAGAAGGAAACAAATTTCTAAGCTTCGTAATTTGCTTCTCTTCACTGTCAATGGAACAAATAGTCAGTCAGCTAAAGCAGTGAATTGTGTGCCCACAAGAAATCAAAAACCTTTTAAGAATGATCTCTATTCTATAAATCATTACAGGGTTCAAGTGCATTCTGGCATAAATTCTGTTGAGGCTGAGGAAAGCATTCCATGTGCTTATAAGAATGGTTCTGATAAATCTAAATCTAGAAAATAGATTCCTATATATTATGATCCTCTTGAACCTATTTCTAGATGTCCTAGATTTAGTTCTCAGAGAAAGTCATCTGATGGATTTGTTAAACACACCATGATGTATGCCTCAAGTATGAGAAACAACCAAAGAAATGCAAGGAACACAAAGACCAAAATTTCTGATGATATATACAAGTTCCTTCCCAATGATTACAGTGGAATTAACTTTCACCCAACTACCTGATTCCAGGTATTTGTTTCCTTGTTTCTAGCTTGAGAGGTGCAAGGAAAATAATTTGGGAATACTCAAGTATGTTGTATATTATTTCAGTTTGAGTAAAAAACAAATTGTGCCCAGCAGTTCGCGGACTCCCGTACCTCAGTCCGTGAACTCTTAAGGTTTGTAAAATTGAGGTTTCCTACCCTCGTTTGTGAACGTATATATACTTGTTATATATATTGTGCCTTGTTCTCTAAAATCTAATATGGAGAACGCTTCAAGAACTCAAGAAATTGTGTGTCTTGATATGGAGGAAAGCAATCGGGAGCGTGAGTCAATTCAAGAGCTGGTTCTAAAGAAGATGCTTGAAAGAAAGGATCATAACTCATGGATTGATGATTCTATCATGGATTTAACTCGTTTTAGAACGATTCAAAGGTCGAGTTTGCAAATCTTCAATTGCAGATAAACCAACTTCTTGATGGTCAGGACAGAATTCTTGCAAATCAGAATATTCTGATATGGAATCAAAAGAAGCTCATCATGGACTGTGCTAAAGCTAGGCAACTTGCTCGAGTGGTTGATCACAAAGTTAGTGTTCTAACTCACGAACATGGTGTGTTTACGGTCAAAAGGATAAATAAGATCATCGATACATTCTTTGATGGTTTCATTGAAAGATATGAAATTCTTAATGAACTCTGATTTCTTAATATCTAGTATATCTTATGAGTTTTCTGTTTTGTTTAGAAGAATAACTAGTGTTTTGGAATAGTCATGATTGTGATTACACATAGCTATATCCAATGTTTTCATCTTCTTGTTTTTAGATGTATTGGTTTAAATTCTAAACTTGTTTGGAAGATGATGGTTGCAGTATTAATTTTTATGATTTTTTATATTGTAATATTTTGATGGGATATGTGTGTTTACGTCCGTGAACTTGATTGTCCCATATTTTGTCAAAAGTAAAGTCGTTCACGAATTGGTATGCAAATATTGATCAAGAAATGAATGGACTTTTGGAAAAACACAAAAGTTAAGCCTATATTGACAATTAATGATGTAAGATAGGTCAAAATCTTTTGTGATTCAAGGATAAAGTCTATTATGTCACTTTGTGATGGAAAAATAGAATAGGTCCTTGTTTTTTGTTATCCACGGTATAGAGCTTAATTGTTCCATATTTGTAGTTGCAGGAATTCCTACACTACACCCTTGATAAGAATCTATAGAAATTGAATTACATTTAAAGATGAACAACAACACTTTATTATTCTATTTCTTAGAAATCATTACAAGAATGTAAGAACTCAGAAATACAACTTTATTTCTAGAGTTTCTCTCTCCTCAAGACCTATTCAACTCTCAAAAAAGAATCCCCCTCTCCTGGACCTCTTGAATCCTTTATATAGGGATTTACATAGTGGATGACAGCTAAGTTTTCCTCCCATTTCGGATCTACTCTGCGATCTCATCGCGATTGTTACAATGTTCTTTCTCGCAAGAATGATGACCATCGCGGGATAAACACAATCTTCTTGTACCTCTTCCATCGTTAGTTTTTATGTCTTTCTTCTGGATATTCTGTGACGCTCGCGAAATGTTGTTAAAGAGTCTTCTGTGACGCTCGCAAAAATGTTGTTAATCTCGCAGAGAAGTGTTGTAGCGATATTCTAGTCCTACATCTTGCCTCTTCTCATGTCTTTTCTGCGAAGAAGAGAAAGATCATGAGAACTTTTAAAATGTAATAACCACTTATGTTTTCAGACTTCTCTGTTCTGACACGTTTATGTGTCCTTCGCCAGCTGTTTTCACATTTTCTTTCTTCTAATAAAATTTTGACACGTCCCATCTAACCGCTGCGATCTGACCACCCCACGTCTTTTCTTTGCAATAATTTCCTTCATCTTCTTCGATAAATTTCTTCTTCTATAAATACTTCTCTCATTCCTTTCTTTTTCTCTTTTACTTTCTTCTTCTTTCTCTCCATAATCTCTCTGCAATTTTACTGTTCTTCCGCGAATTGCGCTTCTGTTATCACTCTTATTTCTTTCTTATCTTTCAATCCTTTTCTTCATTCCCATACTTGAAAAATGGTTATAGCTGGTGCTAAAAACTTGATTGCTTTTGGTGAGATACAAGGAAATCTCAAGAACAAAGGTTTTACTCTATCTAAAATTCCAAATCAGGATTCTAGATCTGAACTTTCTCTCAAATTATTTACTGATGATCAATGTTCTCGCGAGAAAATTATAGTATCTCTAGGGAAACTTGAAGCCGGTTTTCCTATTCCTCTCTATGATCCAGAATTTCCGCTATTTTATCAAATAATTTATGATAAAAGGTTTTCGCGAGCGATATATCAATTGGGTGGAGATTATATCCGATTGCTACTTGAATATGCCTCTCGCGGAGCTGGCAAAGGATCTCGCTACCTTGAAGATGCGAAGAATCTACAATTTAAAGATGTTCCCATTGTTCATGTGGATTATATTGTGGACAACTTCTTTGTAAATTATAAAATAGTCCATATGAAGAGGGATAGCACCTGTTGGGGTGTTCGTTTGAAGAAAGAAAAGGTCGCTGACGATAAAGCTCTTATGATGGACATTGATTGGCATACATCCACCAACCAAGGCCCTCGCCATTATAGCGATGATAAGTGGTTCATTTTTCCGTTACATCTCGAAGGTCCTTATATTTTTGGTTCTTGTGAGCTTCCCGCGAATCTTGCAGAATATCAACCTTGGGTCTTTAATTGGCCTGAAAAAACTAAAGAGGTATGATCTCTCTGATCTTTTGTATAATTATGATCCATTACTCTCCTTCTGTTTTCACATTCTCACTAAATGAGTTCTATCTTTTTCAGATTGACATGATGAAGCTTAGTTATCAAAACTTAAGAAATCCCAGCACTTTATTAGCCCTTAAATCTCTCACGGATGAAGTAAGAAATATCTCTTCATAAATTTTAACAATATATTGTTGCCCCTATTTCTTATCTTCATCTGTGCTCGCAGGAAATTGAAGAATTAGAACCGTTAAAAACCACGAGAATCAAAGTAAAGTCTTCAAAGGATAAATCTGAGAAATCTTTGAAGGAGAAATCTATTGTTCCTCCCAAAGGGAAACCTACTTCCCCTATTTGTGATGAAGAATCTGGTGATCCTCCCTTGAAGAAAAGGAAAACCCGACCTTCTTCTTCTTCAACTCCTCAACCCATTCTAGAAAACCCAACCTTTAATTTTGATAAGGATGATAATGATGAAGATTTTAATGATAATAACTTCCCTTCTATAAGGAATTCTTCTTCTTCTGATTCTTCAATGACCCACTTATCTAGATTTTTTAGCGATATTTCCCATAGTATAACCTGTAATGACGAAGATGAAGTCATTAACAAGACATCTCAGGCTCTCGCTAAAGTCTGCGATGCTCCTATACTGGTGGACAATGATTCTCTTCAAGGAATATCAAGATCACTGACCCCCGGTCTCTTGAATTCTTTGGGGTACTTTGGTATGTTTTTATTTCTTCAACTTGTGCAAGTATTTATTCCATCGCCAAATCTTAATCTTATATCATTCTCTCGCAGGTTGGAAGAGCTTCCTTTGTTGTTGCTGCTGATTGAGAAAAAAGACGCGCCAGTTATGAAAAGAAGGATGCTAAATTTCGCCAAGATAAGGAGAAATTGGAATCTTAAGCTGCTGAGCTTCGCAAGAAGAATAAACAGTTGGAGACTGAAGCCTCAGTTGATAAGAAATTTTTTTATGATCTTGGCAAAGCTAATCAACAACTTTATGGTATTACTTATTTCCCTTTTCTCTTAATTCTTCTTATTCTATCACGGCTTATTCAAGCACCCACTTTTAACTTGCAGATATTTATGGTCTTACTGATGAAGCTACACTCTTTCAATCTTTCCCTGAAACTGTAGATGATAATACTCTCCTTGCTCACCTTAATAATTCTTTAAGTAATTTCTCAGATGATAAGATTAAATCCCTCTCCATAGATGAACTTAGATCCAAACTTAATCTCTTAAAAATTGAGCACATACTCAATTTAGGTTTAACCGACAAATATAAGCGCTTTTATCTTGATTCAAAGAAGGAAATAAGTAGATTAAGAAAGAAGAATAGTGATCTTATTGACGAGAAATATCTTTCCGTTAAAAAGGGATCCAAGACCTTAGCAGACTTTCATAAAACTCTTCTTAATGTTCAAATGGAAAGAGATAAACTTGTCCGCGAGAATGAAGATCTTCTTGTGAGGGAATCTCAAGTTCGATCTCGTCTCCTTATAAATAGCGATGATGAGTTTTCTTGGGCTGCGAAGATTCTTGACAATGCCAGGAATGACTTAGGTGTAAATGTTATCCTTCAAGTTGAACAAGCGGCTTTAATTAGGGATATGATTTCTGAAAGAGAAGGTTGTTAGCTGTTCTTATTCTCGCTAGTTTCTTGTTTTTATTATTCTTCTTTATAAAATTTCTAACTTGTTGTCATATTCTCGCATGAGCTGAAAAAAGATATCTTGAAAGAATTGGGGAACTTGAAAATGAGAAGAATCAGCTCGCGAATACTCTTGCTACTCGCAATAACAAATATTGACGACTGAAAGAGCAGTTTGACATTACTACCGCGAATTTCAATAGATCTCTCATTGTTGTTCGTAATGATTCCGTTAAGTTGGTCTGCAATGATCATGGGATTTCTCCTTCTATATATCCTGATCTGGCGAAGGAGATCCCCGCAATAATCCCAAATCTTAACATCTATGATAGCGAAGCTGAGGATTCTAGCGAGGATGAAGATAATAATGATAATGACGAAGGAGAAAAATCTGGTGGAGGAGAAGAATCTGATAATAATAAAGATGGTGTTGATAATGATGAAAGGAAGAAATCTAGTGATGAAGATAAATCTGACAAAGAGGATAGTGATGGATCTAGCTAGTTCTTCTTCTTTCTTCTATCTTCTTTGTATATTTATTTTCTTCTTTCTGTAACATTGCTGCAAGTTCCTCCAATTCTGTAAATTTCTTTTGCTTCTACCTGTATGAATTAAAAAACAGTTCTTTTTCTGCAAATCAATCAATCAATATAATTATTATCTGTGTGCACTTATTATTTAATAATCTCTATGCAATTTTTCATATGATGGATGAATAATAATTTCATCGTTCTCATGCATTCCCATACTTGCCTCTATTATTCATCTGCAACATGAAAAATTGAGTAGAGATTAGATATTAGATGTTAATAAAACTTGCCTCTATATTGGCAATCTTATCGCTAGAAATAACTGCATAAAATCGTAATTCTCATAAATTTTGCGAGTATTATCGCAGTAATCTTGTGGTATTATTTTGCCTTCCTAATTAATAGGTCTTATTTTTCCACTTTTTCCTTTTTGCGACAAAATCGCAGGACGTCTTTACATTTGCATGTATTAACCCATTGATCTTGCCTTATCCATTTTTCTTTCAATTTTCTGCGAAAATATGACAGGTCTAAATCCCCTTGCAAGAATAAAGTCCCATGACATTGTCGTCTTGCGATGAAATCGCAGGACGTCTTTACACTTTCATGTAAAAACCCATTGATCTCATCTTAACTTTTCAACACAAGCAATGCACCTGTAATTTCTTTAACACCAAAGAAACAACAATATTAATTCAACAATCCCATGGCAGTAGCAAAGATCTCATCTTAACTGAACCACTGACCCATTTATTCCTTCCTTGTATTTAGAATTCCACCAAATAACCATTCTTCATATCTGAAATCCATCAGATATTTAACGACAACCATCAAAATTTAACCAAATTCAATCCGATTTCGAAACCAACAGGAAACCATCTTTATACATCCATATTAAACACTGAAATACTCTCCATCTATTTGATTTATTGCTGACCTCATATAACCCTAACAGCACAAGCTATTCTTCTGTATCATCGTAACAACTCAGATGCACCTTATTGATGTCAAACCCTAAAAACCCATCTTATAATTCGAACTCAACTTCACCAATTTCATCTTCTGATTCTCATTTTCTCAACCTCAGCTGTTCCACCTGTAGTCTCCCATCACATTTGCACCCTTATTCAGCTGCTAGAAGTGTCAACACCTCAGACCATTACAAATTTCAACCGCAACTTCATCAATTTCTCAATTCTTCACTCATTTCAAATCTCATCTTTCCAGAACACATATGAAACCCTAATTTCTCGGTTTTATAACAACATCAATGTATGCTCTCCTCTTTCTGTTTTTGGTTCACAATGATTGAGAAGAATTTGATAATTGGTTTCTCAATTTAGGATTGTGTAAAAATAGGGGATTGATAACAACACCCCATTACATAGGCTAGGGGATACATCAGTGGATACCATGTATCATGTGGCCACCCCTTAACATCTGTTGGCTGTTTCTAATACTCTTCTGAGAGAGTTTCCCCTTAACCTTAACTGGTCTCGGTTCCCGAAAGTGTTCGCCTAGGAAATGACAGCTTTGCCCTTTTCAGCTCAATTTGAATGACTTCTTCTTATTTTCTTCCGCATGACTCCAAAGTACCTAATAACTAAAAAACAAACGTAAAGTACATAATTTACAAGAAAAATAGCAAATAAAGCTTAAACTTTAGATAGTAAATACGGTGTATTCTACACCTATCAAATTCGCCCACACTTAGACTTTGCTAGTCCTCAAACAAAAATAATTCTAAAAAAAAATACATACAAGAGTCTTGGTAAATTTATTTCCAAGGAAGTTCTTAGAATGACCAGTTCTTCTACATGAAGAGCTTATTCCACTATCAGAAAACTTGATTTCTGAGTCTTTCGGTTTTTCATCCGATTTCACTTGTTCAAATTTCACCATACTGGTTTTATCTGAAAGATATTTCAAAAGGTTTTCAAGAACCAAGCTAAACCTTTTATTCTCTTTAACATCCAACTCACATTTTTCCAAGATTTTCTTAGACTCACAGAATTCATCCTCATTAGAGTTGGCAAGAAGTGCATTACAATTAGATATTTCTTCATTGGATTCTTCCTCCGGAATACCATCAAGGGTAGAGACATATTCCTTGTTCTGAGTTCTTCTATTGGGATAATGTTTTTCCATATGCCCGAATCCTCGGCACTTGAAGCATTGTACTTCATTGTTGTCCTTTTTATGGCAAACCGAAATTGTATTTGGAACATGTTTATCAATATATAAGATGATGTTCTTAATTCGTTGTGCTAAAATCACAATAGTTGAGTCAAGCTCTTTTTCAACATGGATCTTGTCCTTATGGAAACGTTTCTCAGTTTGATTCTTCAAAAGAATTTCTTTATCAAAGATCTTTAACTTTCCTACAAGAGAGCTTCGAGAAAGTATAGAAAGATCATTTCCTTCTATTATAACATGTTTCTTAGACTCGTATCTGGATGTTAACGATCTGAGAATTTCGCATATTATTTATTTTTCAGGTATAAACTTTCCAAGGAAAAAAGATGCATTAACAATCTCAGAAAGTTTATAGTTAAACTCCTCAAAGGTGTCGTTATCATCCATCTTGACATGTTCCGATTCAGTTGAAAGGGAAAGAAGTCTAGCCTCCTTTTCAGAATGATCTCCTTCGAATACAGTCTCAAGAGTATCCCATGCTTCTTTAGAAGTCCTGCAACCCAACACATGATATAAAAGATCATGGTGGATTACACTTTGTGTGATTGTCTATGGATATGAGATCGAGACAACACAATAACAAAGTGTGTTTACTTGATACAAAAGTTCGGACTTAACCAAACTCAATAAGATTTACGTATCAAGTAAATAGGAATTAACGTTTGTGCAATTTACTTTAATTATAATAAAATAATTATAATGCAGAAATATAAAGTAAATGACACAACAAGATTTTGTGAACGAGGAAACCGCAAATGCAGAAAAAAATCCGGGACCTAGTCCATAATTGAATACTCTCAGCATTAAGCCGCTATACAAAATAAGACAACTTCTTATAGTTGAGACCTAGCAACTAAACCTATAGTTCACCTAATTCCGTCTGTATTCCCACTCCTCCAACCTGTAAACAAGTCACGTACTTGGATCAATTCCTTTGGATCGTATTCCAAACAGTAAAGGAACAACAAATATGTTTGGTATCAACTCTCTTCAACCAAGTGATATGAGTTACGCAAAGGTTCCCTTGTTTATCTAAACATAAACTCCTTTGCCTGGTTCCAAGATCTATCTTACGTTCAATCACCCAAAGGTAATCGCTAATATTAAGCCAACAACACTCTTCAAACAAGTGATATGTGTTGATGCCGATCTTCCTCAATTAATCAATCCAATCTACCACAAGGATAAACCAATTATTAATTGGATCCCATTTTTCCCAAACAAGTATTGTGCACACCAAAGATTATAAAAACACCAAGTAAGAAATCTTCAATATCTTCTTTATCTTCAAATCTTATTAGATCTTAAATAAACACCTGCACACAATCACCTGAATCTCTTGTGATCAATCACGCACAGAACAGAGTCTGTTAATAATGGATTATCACAAGATCATTTTTAGATATAACAACAGTCTAAAGATCCATGTCGAAACCTTGAACTAGTTTGAGTGAATCTTATATCAGAAGAGAAGATTCTCAAGCATAAACAAACTAGGTGCAATCAAATTTCAACCACCATTAGTCAATCAAATCAATACGAAAACTAAAGATAAACCGCAATATGTAGTTTCCCACCATCAGGTCGCGCTAAAGCTTCTCAATCCCAAAGAAAACTTTAAATTGAGCGGCCGTAAGAGATTTCATGTAATTATATTACTCTCCTCTCCGATAGGCGGCTTCACCAGTAACAAAGACAAAAGAGTAAGTCTAATGTTACGCAGGATTAGTTTGTTAGAAATGCAAACTCAAAGTATTTATGGACAAGGAAGTTTGGACACCAAGGAATTTCCAAAACCAAAAATATTCTCAAGATATTTTCATTACTACTCCAAATTCGGGTTTTATAATTCATGTGAATGCACTGTCCAAAATATGATCGAAATCTCATTGGAAAATCTTTAATTAGCAAATGCACATTACTAATTCTTATTTTCCATATATAATTAAAAACCCTTAGTTAAAAAGATTCTTAACTTATTTAATTCGATCTTGGGATTTACTTCCTTCTTAGCCGTTAAGGAATATCTTTGAACATAATAGAATAAGCAATAATGCACCGTGTTCAAAGAGTGACGAAATCTTACTCTTGCAAGTCTTTTCCATGCTTTATCACTTGAAACCGATTTACCACACTTCCAAACAAGTTTAGAATTGGTTCATCTGACTTTCAAGAACTACGTGATTGATCAAGTACCACTCAATCACAACTCATGGGTTTACGGTTCTACCAAAACAAGTTTTGGTTCTACCTCCACAAGTTTCGGTTCTACCTCCATGTAAGTACTGTGCATAGTTAGTAGTTACACTAGCTTACCAAAGATACGGCTGACTAGGTACTAGGATCGGTTCCCCGCATATATTTGGTATATAACTTGTATGCAGTGCACATGTCCATAGGATCGGTTCCCCCTTCCCAAAAACGTGTTGCACATGTTCATTGGATCAGTTCCCCTTTCTTCCATAAACCTTGATGCACCTCATACAAGGATCGGTTCCACTTGTGATGTACTGCACCTCTTACTAGGATCGGTTCCCCTCTTCCCAATAATAAGTTCAGATATACACAACCCGATCATACCCCAGGTGATTAATTAAGATCGGTTTCACTAATAAAAGTCATACCAATATATAAGTTAGGCCTCATGTAAATAGTTTTACCAAGAACACAAACAAGTCATGAGAGGTTATACTAATCACACATATTGGTCGTTCATAAGATATGCAATTAAGAACAACCCCAATGACGCATTGCGATTTCCTTTTCGGTTCACAATACATATTATGAACTTACTTCCTTAGAAAACATGTAAACATTGTTCCCTAGGATGAAATCCTCACCTCATACCTATACATAATCACAATAGCATTCATACGATTATTTCGATGTCTTATATACAAAGTTTAATGGTTAAGAAAGAAACTTCATATTATATTCCTTAACACTATGTCTATCTAGAGTGTTCATGTTTCACAATATTATGTTTTCAATATGCACGACTTGAAAGATACGTTAGGGAATGAAACCGTTCAAGTCAAATTTCACTAACCTCAAGTGGAAGGATGATGTTGTCGTTGTAGCTCCGCACTTCTTCACTTCTTCAAGTCTTCGCAATACTTGTAATGTCTCACCCTGATACTTTCAATCTAACCTATACAAAGTTGACTCTAGTACATTTAAATCAAGCGACTCTTAAATGAGTCTTGGTTCACTAAAATATGACAACCAAACTTGACATACCAATGCTTGGTGGGTTCAATCGAGCAATGATCTAACATATCTACTGATGTTTTTCATGTCTCACATTGTTCCTTGATAAGGTTTCGCCCACATGAGAATCTTATTGAAGGTATGAAACTATTGTAAGCTTATTGTCATTTATCTCTATTATAAATTTCATCTTTGTTCTTATTAATTGTTGATTATGATTATTTTGTATACCTTTAGTTGGTCCAATTTTTGGAAGATAAAATTGTTTATCACCTGATGATTTTTTGCATCATTGTATACATAAATCAATTGCATTATGAATCTCAACCCGTGGATGTTTTCTCGAACATTCACTATTGAAATTAAGAGGCACTTATAAAGAAAGTGAAAATTATAAAGTCTGAAAAAGGTGGTGAATATTGTGAAAGGTGTGACAAAACAATATAATATCCTAAATATTTTACGTATTATCCCCAAAAGTTTGGAATTGTTGTTCAATACACAATGCCAACTTACCCTTGGCATAATGGTGTATAGCAAAAGGCAAAATCACACTTTTATGAAAATGGTTAGAAGCATGATGAGTTATGCAGAATCCACAAATATGTGAATGTATTTTCTTTCTACAACTGTAATTTAGATAGATTTCCGAGTAAAGCGGTTTCAAAGACACACTTTAGACTAGAAAGGCTAGAAACCTAGTTTAGATCACCTTTGAATTACTGTTGTTCAGTTGAAGGTGAGGGATTACATTCCCAAGAATGAAAATTGGATTCGAAAACTATGACTTGGTTTTCATAAATTATCCAAATGGTATTCTTTATTGTTTTAACCGTAGTATGAGATTTATTGAAACCGCAAATATAAATTCATTAGTGATGGTATAATCAATGGGAGTATATGGATATATCTGTTCAAGAAGTCATGATAATGATCCCTTTATTTAATTTCGAAAGATATTGTGAATCTTCTCATTATCGAAATGTTAGATAATGAAAGACCACAAATTACTGATTTAATACTCCATAATATAACTACTGCCATTAAAGAATTTTTTTGATAACAACATGAACCAACATTAAGAAGGTCTCAAAAGATATTGAAATAAAGTTATTCATGTTGTTTCAGTGATTTGCTTACAAGAATTTATTTCATTTTGATATAGAATGGTAAAAACTCTGTTTCCGGTTCACAAATATTATGTGTAATAATTTTGATTAATGGATTGATACTATGTGAGCAGAAATCAATGGTTGAAGGTCAAGTATCATATACTGTTTAATTGCTCGAAAGACACAAATTAGTTGTATGAAAGCGGATCTTTCTGACCTAACACGATTGTAATAACAAATTTAAATGGTTCATAAAGCAAGACTTATTTCCAAAGATTTCAATCGTAGCATTTCGTGACCTAGTCCATTCCAACAATACTCGTAAGGATTAAGACCAGCTATACAAAATAAAACCAACTTCTGTATAGTTGAGACAAGCAAACTAAACCTATAGTTCACCTAGTTCACATGTATTCCTTAACGCCTCAACCTCAGTAAACAAGTCACGTACTTGGACCAATCTTTCATTCGGTATTCCAAGCAATAGCGAACAACAACATCATGGTATCAACTTCTTCGACTAAGTGGCATAGAAGGTTCCCTTGTTTATCTTAAGCATACAACTGTTGTCCAAAGCAAGATCTATCTTATGTTCAATCACCCAAAGGAAATCGTTAAGATTAAGCCGTTAACCACACTCTTAATCAAGTGAAACGTGTTGACGCTGACCTTCTCAATTGACTAATCCAATCTACTATAGGATAAACCGATTATTAATTGGATCTCATCTTTTCCCAAACAAGTATTGTGCACCAAGAAAGATCAAACCAAGTCCTAGAAATCTTCAATATCTTCTTTGTCTTCAAATCTTCTTAGATCTCCAATAAACATCCGCACACAATCACTTGAATCTCTTGTGATCAATCGCACACATGTAACGGAGTCTGTAACAATCGATTAATCGCAAGATCGTCTTTAGATCTAACAACGAGTCTAAAGATCCATGTCAAACCTTGAACTAGTTTGAGCGAATCTTATATCAGTAAGAGAAGATTCTCAAGCATAAACGTAGCTCAGGTGCAATCAAATTCAACCAATCGTCAAATCAACGTGAAAACTCAACAATGCAAACTGCGCAATATTCTAGTTTCACCAACAACGCGTCTGAAGCTTCGCCAATCCCAGAAGACTTTAAATTGATCGGCTGTAAGATATTTCACCTAATTAGATTACTCTCCTCTCCGATATGCGGCTACACAATTTTCTGATAACAAAGACGTAAAAGAGAAGTTCATAGCACGCGCTGTAGTTTGCTAGAAATGCAAACTCAAAGTATTTATAGACAAGGAAGTTTGGCCACATAGGAATTTTCCAAATCCAAATATTCTCAAGATATTTGCTCGTTACCCCACTAAATTCGCTTTGATATCATCGTGCATCATTGTCCCAAAATGTAATGATCAAAATCTCCTGGAAAATATTTAATCAGACAAATGGCTACATCACTAATTCTTATTTTCCATATATAATTAAAACCTTAATTAAAAGATTCTTAACTTATTTAAATTGATCTTAGATTTACTTCTTCTTAGATTCACATGATCATATCATCTTTGAACAATAAAAGAATAAGCATTAACGCATGCATGAACCAAAGTGTAAAGTTACATCTTTACTCTTGCAAGTCCTTCATACTTTATCATCTTGAACGATTAATGACTTCCAAACAAGTTTAGAATTGGTTCATCTGACTTTCAAGAACTATGTTGATTGATCAAGTAACACCTGCAATCACAATCATGGGTGTAACGTTCTACCAAAACAAGTTTTGGTTCTATCATGAGTACCTTGCATAGTTACACAGCTTACCAAAGATCTGGTGACTAGGTACTAGGATCTGTTCCCACATATATTTGGTATCTAACTTGTATGCACGCACATGTCCATAGGATCGTCCCCTTCCCAAAAACGTGTTGCACATGTTCATAGGATCGGTTCCCTTTCTTCCATAAACCTTGTTGCACCTCATACATAGGATCAGTTCCCCTTGTGATGTGCATCGCACCTCTTACTAGGACTATGTCCTCCTCCGAATAAGTTCATGACACTCACAACCCGATCATACCCAATGTGATTACTTAAGATCGGTTTCACTAATAAAAGTCATACCAATACATAAGTCTGGCCTCATGTGAATAGTTTTACAAGAACACAACAAGTCATGAGCGGTTATACTAATCAACATATTGGTCGTTCATAAGATATGCAATGAAGAACATCTAATAACGCTGGCGATTTTCTTCGTTCACAACACATATCATGAACTTACTTCCTTAGAACACATGTAAACATTGTTCCCTAGGATGAAATCCTCACCTCATACCCATACATAATCACAATAGCATTCATACGATTATGTTGATGTCTTATATACAAAGTTTAATGGTTAAGTAAGAAACTTCATATTGTATTCCTTAATACTATGTCTATCTAGAGTGTTCATGTCTGCGATTTTATGATTTCAATATGCACGACTTGAAAGATACATTAGGAATGAAACAGTTCAAGTCAAATATCACTAACCTCAAGTGGAAGGATGATGTTGTGGTTGTAGCTCCATATTTCTTCACTTCTTCAAGTCTTCGCAATACTTGTAATGTCTCACCTAATACTTTTAAGCTAAACCTATACGAAGTTGACTCTAGTACATTTAAATCAAGCGACTCTTAAATGAGTTTTGGTTCACTAAAATATGACAACCAAACTTGACATACCAACGCTTGGTGGGTTCAACCGAGCAATGCTCTAACAATCTCCCCTTTGTCAATTTTAGTGACAAAACTCTTACAATCATATGGATAAACAAATTACAAGAATTCATTACATATGCTTGATTCCTAATCCAACAACTACATAACCTGCATTCATTCAACCTCTAAAATGCGCAGTTGCATTATAATAACAAAGCTTATACTCCCCTAAAGGTGATAGGTAGATTTTCAATCCGCACGTCTTTGTTATCCCAATCATATGATATGTTACTCCCCTTAGTCTATGCTTTTCCTCATTCGTTAGATAAACGTTCAAGCACCATTGTCCTCTTCCCTAGTGACACCAATCAACCATAAAATTGATACCAATATCACTTGTTTATCCATATATTTTCCCTTTTTGTCACAAAAATGACAAAGAAACGAAATAATAAAGGACAACACGAAGGATCTTACAAATCTCAAAATAGACTTGCAACTCGTTGAGTCAAGCACGAGGGTTCTCACATACCATTTTGATAACCAATATCAAAACCAAAACTACAAGTAATTACGTTTTGATATGTTATCATGGAAATAATTTCGAAGCAATTTTCCCAACTAGTTTAGCAAACCAAAATCAACTAACAACTTAGTTCCTTTACTAAACCGATTTGTATAAATACAACCGCTTCATTCGATAAGACCAAAACAAAGATAAACTCCATTTTTCTCATCAGTTCTAATTATCCATATAACTTAGACCTTTAGATTTTAAACAAGCCAAATACTAGGTTAGTTAACTAGCATTTCCTTGTTTAGGCATTAATTAGACTTGAATAACCGAAACCTCCACTTTGATAAGTCTAACTAAGATCACATTAACTTGAATTTATGCTTATCCAGAATCGAATTGGACTAAACAACTCATCCATCAACATATTCATTCTTAAGCCATAAATAATTCATACAAACCAATAAATCAACTATGCATAATTATTCATCCTCAACCGAAGCAATAGAACAACATATACATTAAAGTTTCATATTGCACCGAAATTTTGTAAGCTAAACAATTGATACCATACATAAAGAAAAATAACAATTTTTTACTTAACTGAAGTAATTGAAATAACATAAATATTCAAAGACATTCAATTGCACCAAACTTTGTAAGCTTCAACCATTGATATCACACAACAAAGCAAGTAACAATAGTTTTACTTAACCGAACCAATTGAATCACACACATACTATTACATAATGGAATAAACACATCAATTGTACCAACGAATTTTTACGCAAAAAGCAATATATATATCAAATCAAATGTAGGTAGTTTTCTTAAAACAGGAAAACAATTAACTAACAAGATTGTTGTACTCAATTTCAAGATCCAAACTTTCTCCAAAATTACGATCTCCACCTCTTCTTTCTGAAAGAGAATTGATATTGCGACTACCATCATGTTATTACCTATGCCAAAACAAAAAGAATACAACAACCAACTTTACTAGAGAAATATTGAACGTTTTAACAATGTTAAAAAGTTAAAACCATCGAACAGCATGCTATGCTAAACCAAACCGATCAACATAATGTGACTTTTTCGCATATTGTTTCTATTGTAACCCCCTAATCCTTGATAAAAGTTACCACCATACAGAAACTTAATCCCTGCTTAAATCAAAAAGTCACCCAAACCATAAGGCACCACAACATATTATGAGATCGTAACATCATATACAAAACCAAATCAAACATCCGCAAACATACATTTAAAATAAAGTATTAAAATAATCGCTATGTAATCAAAAACTATCACAAGAAAATAATTATTAATCATGTTAAGATTTATAATCATAAAGAATTTAATCGATATTTGTTATTCAATTAAACAAAGAGTCAAAAATTTGATCTTGTTATCTTCGTTTCTATATCATCATAATTTACATTTAATTGGGATAATAACAACTTTGAAGATCATGATGTTCTTTAAAGATGTTAGAACAAAGATGGAAGATAATTTGTTATTAAAGATACCTTTGAGAGTTCTTTTTCTTATGATCAAATAACTTCATAGGTTAAGCTCGTACTTTTATTCTATGTACCAAAGATATGAATGCAATCGAAGAGATTTTGCCTCTTCTTATAGATAGAATCAAACTTTCATTTTCAAACATAAAGATTCTTCTAAAAATTACTTAATAACTTTTATTTTGGTAAAATGATTGCATGGAATCTTCTGTTAAAAGATCATGAAATTTTCAGTAGAGATTTCAAATTTGATGATTGATACCTTTTAAGTCGCTGAGTCATAAATATTCCTCAGTTAAATCTTAATAAGAATCCTTTTTTTAAGTTATTTTAACTTCTTATAAATGAAAACTCTTATACAATAGAATTTATTGAAATCTTTCAAAAAATAATATCTTATTTGAAACAAATTTATAAATATAACCGTGTTAAACGAGAAATTTGTTCTTTTGTAACAATCTTAGTTATTTATTTATCAATTTTTCGTCTCAATACTTTAAATCATATCATCATAAACAGTGTAATTTTTCTTTTAGAAGTGATGAGAGATAAAATTTAATCGTTTTTAAAGTTACTTTACATCTTTTAAAGATTTTTGTAGAAATGAGTAGACTACGATTCTCAGCTCAATTTTTACTTTTGTTATCTATTGAAATTTAAAGGTTATTTTTTTCACCTTGTTACAAGTTGAGTATTTTTGCATTTAATGCACCTTGACCTTTTCGAGATACGACCTCACTATAAGATCTAAAACATCTGTATATAAATTATGATGAGATTGTTGCAGTTTACAGTACGATTGCAGAACGTTCTTCCTTTTCTACTTCTTTGAGGTTTCGGACTTTTCATTTATGATTTTCCAGAATGATCATCATCTGCTTTATTTGTCATTGTAATCTTCCATTATGTCAGCATTCTTTTAAATTCCTATTTTAGTACACCTAATGACAAACCCTTCTAATTTATTTCATTGTTAAGAAACTACAGCATTCTTTACCTTCGCATCTCAACAGGTGTTCATTTTTTTCCTTCATCTCCAATAAGGAAGATGTTGTTTGAACTTTCATGGAAGTTTTTCAAGATATGTATCTTTCTTTTGAATTAATGATATTTTATCTTTAGCAAGCAGAGTTTCTGGGACATTTATATTGAAAACCTTTCTTTTCTTTGAAGAGTTTCTTGAGAGTTCAATTTTGTTTTAGAATTATTAAGATCCTTTTTCAAACTAAATATTTTTGAGATTTCTCCAGACTGTTTTTTATAAGTTTCAAATGACTTTCTAGCATCATTCTTTCCTTTATGATCACTGCTATTGGGTCATTTCTTTAGAAGTTTCATTCCCTTCCATTAAATAGGAACTTCAACCTTAGGCTAACTCTTGACATCTTTTAAGTGTAGAGAGGTTCTTTATAAACATAGAGACATGCTTCGTTTAATTCTTTAGGTTCAAACCACACTAGACTTATCTGAAATCTCAATCATATCTAAAATGACTATGAGACTCTATCAGTTCGAAGAATCAAGAGCGCCTTCTTAAGTTATATTTACTCATTAATTGAGTCTTTCTGCTTTTAAGCTCGTTAACTTACTTTTTGACTACAACTTATAGGATGGACTGCACCAAACACATGATTGTTGATATTTTCGTGTTTGCATCGCTCCGATACCAATTGAAAAGGCGCAGGGTACCCAAATATACCTCAAGCTATAACCTTCCTATAAGTCCTTTCTAAAGTGATTATCTATATTCAGTTAAGACAATACAACAAATCGGTTCACTTTTGTCGATCTCATGGATAATAGATCGAGACAATAAACAACTAAAGTGTGTTTACTTGATGTTACAAAGTTCGACTTAACCAAAATCAATAGATTCACATCAAGTAAATATAGGAATTAACGTTTGTGCAATTTACTTTAATTATAATAAAACAATTATAATGCGGAAAATAAAGTAAATACACAGTAAGATTTTGTTAACGAGGAAACCCAAAATGCATAAAAACCCTGAACTCAGTCCATAATTGAATACTCTATGGATTGCTATACAAAATAAACCAACTTCGA
>JAJJWX010004914.1:0-75788 GCA_023529315.1 Papaver bracteatum | reverse complement strand
CTCATACATCGGTATGAACCAAATCAAGTTTCGCACTTCTCAAGTCTCTTCCTCCTCTGCTGAAGCTAACCCGTTTTTTCTTTCCAAGAACACAGTCTTCACAAAAACTCATATCAAAAGACTTCACCTTCGGTAGATATCCTCTAGAATACAGAATCTTCATGTTCTTCTCACTCATGTGCCCCAATCTTCTATGCGATAAGTTAGTGTCTTCACTACTACTAGCCACTGCTAAAGTAGTTCCATCTGAAGTCCGGTATAGAGTATTGACTCTAACTCCTCGAGCTAACACCATAGCCCCTTTCTTCACTTTCCAATTGTATTTCGTTAACACAACTTCACAGTCATCATCACAAACTTGGCCCACAGACACCAAATTTTTCTTCAAATTTAGAACGTGTCGTACATCTTTCACTTTCCATGTCGAACTGTTGACTTTTAAGATCACATAAACCAAACCGATGATGTCGCGTGCTTCACCGTCACCCAAGTATACTTGGCCATAATATCCTTTTCTATAAGAGATGATAATACTCTTATCACCCATTGCATGGAAAGAAGCTCATGAGTCTATAATCTAAGACTCATCTTGCTTGTCCTCAGAGAGTAGTATAAAACCTTCCATAATCACCTTCTTGTTATCAACAAGGACCTTCACCGGTTCCGCAGCTGCAACTACGTTGACTTCTTCTTGATTACGTTTGTTTTCACCATTATTAGCACCTTTGTTTTCCAGACAATCGCGCTTGAAGTGTCCTATTTTCTTACACACCCAACACTCAACAACACCACTAGGCCGAGATTGAGATCTTCCCCTAGATTTACCTCTAGATTTGCATCTAGTTTTGTTATTGTTGTTACTATTTAAACTCATGCCTCTCTCTTCTTCATGCATACTTAAGGCCGAGCTTGAAGAACTAGAAACATAACCTTGTTCTATTCTTTTTTCCTTTTCAGCGATCAACCTTTGATGCAGATCATCAAGCTTCAACTTCTCGTTCCCTGCAGAATTACTAATAGTTGTTCTTGCGGTTTCCTAACTCTTTGGTAATGACGACAACAACCTTAAAGCTTGAACTTCATCATCAAAAGTAATACTAACTTTTGAAAGCTGAGAAATAATTGATTTAAACTTCCCAAGATGTGCTGAAATCGCTTCGTCTTCTTGCATCTTCAGATTAAATAATTGTTCACACAACATAATCTTCCCCGAGGCTGATGACTTTTGATACAACTTTTCAAGTTTATCCATAATATCCTTCGTACTAGTTTCCTCTTGTACGTTATTGTATACTTCATCCGTTAGACATCTACGGATCACGACTACATACTTGCGATCAAGAGTTGTCCATTCATCGTATTTGCGTGCTCCATTTTTCGCAACTTCACCCAATGGATCAACAAGGTCTTTCTCATATAGGTAGTCTTCCATCTGAGACTTCCAAAACGCAAAGTTCTTCCCATTAGAAACTTTAACCCTAGATATCATACTTTCGTTATTATCACCCATAACTCTCACTCCAATCGTACTACGATAAACCTTAAAGCTCTAACCCGAGATCTGCTCTGATACCAGTTGTCAGGATTTTCTAAGGAAATCACTGAAAACCGCGGAATAACGGATCTTGAGATATTATAATGAATAGTAAGTAAACCAAGCACAAGCAACTATGAAAATACGAGAAAGATAAATCAACTCATAAGACACAAGATTTATAGTGGTTCAACCAATAAATACAACTTGTATATATTGTCTATGTCCACTTTAAGCCGCACCAACTCAAATCCACTATGAAGAAAAACGATTACAACGTCATGTGAATCCCAGCAAACCCTGGGTTACACCGCAACAATTACCCGAGACGATACCTTGTCTCTTGTTCCTCACCAATATGCTCCCACAACAAAACCCTAGCTTTTTCCCTAAAAGTTATACAAGAAAGAACTCTCTTTTCTCTCTAAAACAATTTTCTTCACAATGCAATTCTACAAGGCCTAATTACCTATTTATATAGATTAAAAACTTGGCCACCAAGAATTCTATCCGTTTTTAGGAAACCCCTTCCCTAAATAACCACGGCTAACTTTAGGAAATAATAATTAGTTTTCAATAACTAACATGTTGGGCTTGAACTAACTCAGCCTTAAAGGAGTCTAAGTTCAAAAGTTCTCCCAATGAAAGCTTAAGTAAGAAATCTGGGGGAAATGAAAAAGAATTAACCGACAGGAGATTCACACTATTCACCTTCTAACTTTTAGTATGCAACTCGAATCAAGATGTAGGGGCACCAAATATAGAAGAAAACCTATCTGGTTATCTGTTCACCTTCCCTCCCTATGTTCTTGCTAACATATCCCCGAAATAATCTGGAAAGTAATACAAAATAAACAACCTCTCTTTAACTGTTTATCAAACGAATTGGGCGAGAACTTTTTCCTTCACATTCTATTTCTCTATTCATCTTAAGTATACAACCAACTTTACATTACTCTCAATTTTGAACTCATCCCAAATCATCTCAATATCTAGGCCTCTAAATCATCTCAATATCTAGGCCTAAATACCCTTCCACGAGTTCAAAAGCCTATATACTCTATACATATTGACACACATACAATGAACCAACAGTTTATGTAATCAAAACTAGGAATCACAAATTCGATGTAGGAATGAAAATTTTGTAGCCAAGAATTATAAATAAAGGACAGTGCAGGGCAGTGGTGTTATGTTCCACATCACCCATTTAAGAAGAGCCTCTTAAGTTTGAATATGGGCATGAAATCCAAGTGTCTAGTCACATTGTAATTTTATTCCCAAAACTTAAAGAGTAAAAGCAGCTATCTAGATTTGTTTGGTCAACCGTTCGGCATCCTCCGACAAAATTTTAGTCGGCTTTTAATAGTCGAGGTCGTGTTTAGTTATACGGGTCACATCAGTCGGGGCATACGATGCCAACCATTAGGACAGACCCCAGTATCTATTCAGTTATGTCATACTACCCCTGGCTTACACCGCAATAATTACCCGAGACGATACCTTGTCTCTTGTTCCTCACAAATATGCTCCCACAACAAAACCCTAGCTTTTGCCCTAAAAGTTATACAAGAAAGAACTCTCTTTTCTCTCTAAAACAATTTTCTTCACAATGCAATTCTACAAGGCCTAATTACCTATTTATATAGATTAAAAACTTGGCCACCAAGAATTCTATCCATTTTTAGGAAACCCCTTCCCTAAATAACCACGGCTAACTTTAGGAAATAATAATTAGTTTTCAATAACTAACATGTTGGGCTTGAACTAACTCAGCCTTAAAGGAGTCTAAGTTCAAAAGTTCTCCCAATGAAAGCTTAAGTAAGAAATCTGGGGGAAATGAGAAAAGAATTAACCGACATGAGATTCACACTATTCACCTTCTAACTTTTAGTATGCAACTCGAATCAAGATGTAGGGGCACCAAATATAGAAGAAAACCTATCTGGTTATCTGTTCACCTTCCCTCCTTATGTTCTTGCTAACATATCCCCGAAATAATCTGGAAAGTAATACAAAATAAACAACCTCTCTTTAACTGTTTATCAAACGAATTGAGCGAGAACTTTTTCCTTCACATTTTATTTCTCTCTTCATCTTAAGTATACAACCAACTTTACATTACTCTCACTTTTGAACTCATCCCAAATCATCTCAATATCTAGGCCTCTAAATCATCTCAATATCTAGGCCTAAAGACCCTTCCACGAGTTCAAAAGCCTATCTAATCTATACATATTGACACACATACACTGAACCAACAGTTTATGTAATCAAAACTAGGAATCACAAATTCGATGTAGGAATGAAAATTTTGTAGCCAAGAATTATAAATAAAGGACAGTGCAGGGCAGTGGTGTTATGTTCCACGTCACCCATTTAAGAAGAGCCTCTGAAGTTTGAATATGGGCATGAAAGCCAAGTGTCTAGTCATGTTGTAATTTTCTTCCCAAAACTTAAAGAGTAAAAGCAGCTCTTTAGATTTGTTTGGTCAACCGTTCGGTATCCTCCGACAAAATTTTAGTCGGCTTTTAATAGTCGAGGTCGTGTTTAGTTATACGGGTCACATCAGTCGGGGCATACGACGCCAACCATTAGGACAGACCCCAGTATCTAGTCAGTTGTGTCATACTACCTCTGTCTCTAAAAGATAGGCAGGTTTGTGCCTATCTTTTAGAAATGGGGGGAGTAGTATAGTTTGTTAGGCATATTCCTGTGCACATGCTAAAATATGATATTGCCATATATGCTCCCATATGGGTATGCAAAACTCCCAAACGTATATGCCTATATGCCAGAAATAATATATGTGCCTACACGATGGAGTTTTGAGCGAGCGATAGAGTTTCGATCGCTAGATGGTCATACCATCGCTCGCTGGTCTTTCACACGCCTATGATGGTCATTACATCGCTCACTGATTTGATCATCGCACAGTAGTTCCTCATCCAACGGCTATAATTTTTCCCATTTATAAATACCCAATTTCAAACTCATTTAAGCTTACACCAGAATTTTGAAATCTCTCTAGAACTTCTCAATCTCCAATTCTTTTCTGATCTTCTAATTCCTCAAAGAGCATGGCTGATAATGCGAACATGGATGAGTTCGTAGCAAGCCAACATGCTACCGAAAATCAAAGAGTTGTTACTCGTGCCAAAATGCGAGTTCGATTAGAAGGCGAGTACCAAAATTTACTACTGCGGAAGATGAATGTATTTGCAGGAATTATGTTTCTTTATCTGAAACTCTAATCGCAGATGAATTCAGTCCCCAACCATTTTGGCAAAGGATTTTTGGGAAATTTCAAGAACAAACACTGATTTCAGGATTGAGTCATCGCTTCGATATAATCAATAAGGAAGTTACTAGGTATGTTGTTATACTTCAGCAAGTAGGTCCAAACTTGAAGAGTGGTGAAACCATAATGGAACTTTAACAAATGTGTCGTGCGAAATATCGTCGCATCCATGATAAAGACTTCGAATTTGGAAGTTGTTTCGAGATTTTAAGATACTTGCCCAAATATTGTCCAATATTTATGTTTTAATTTCTTAAGTGTCCACTTAGTTTAAGTCCTAAGTTTTAATATTTATTTAGTAAATGTATCTCTAATTAGAATTTAAGATTGGATTAAGAATAGAATCAAGCTTAGTTTTCAATAATACGCGTCAAAATTTCGAATTCAAACTTCGAATTAATCATTAGTAGTCATTTTACAAGCTATAAAACTAGACAATAATAATTTGAAAAATAAAAATAACTAGACTTTAAAAATAAAAATTTGGGACAATGTTCTTCATCTTGTTTATCTACTTCATATCACAAAACTTCCAATCAATGTGCTCATGAACGGAGTCTCCTTTGTTTATCTTCTTCTTTGGCTTCAAATTTGTTTTGCCTTGATTTTTCTTGCCTTGAACTTCTTTGCGTCTTCTTAGTTGCGGTTTTAACTTGGTTAATATCCAAAACTTGAAGACGTCTTTGCTTCTTACCTATTTCTTTATAACTATCACATATCTTTTTAACGACACCTTCAAGCACTACTCCAGAAAAATCAAGTTGCATTGCCGAATCAAGTTGGGTTAGTTTTTCCATTTGGGTAAAATAGAAAAAAAATTAGATTGAGAAATAGAGAATAAATTGAGAAAAAGATAAATTTTTGTGTAAAAAATTTAATGTAAGTTTTGAGTTTGAAAGGTACATATTTATTGCGATAAAGAACTAGCCGTCGACGCTAGAGTAAATATCGAGCAGTATTCTTGGCATCGCTGGTGACAAAGTCTTTATCGCTGGCGTTATTATGAAAATCGCTCGCTAGATAAGTAAAAATAAAAAAAATCCATTTTCCCTTTTTTTCACATTTAATGTTGAGGATATTTTGTATTTAATGTTGGTTGATTTTTTTTTTGAAACATTAATATATAAATAATCAAGACAACGATAAATTGTGCTCCGAGAAAAAAAAAAGACTAATAAATAAAAAGGGATTTCCTTAATAATCAAATTTCGTCCAAAACCAACATTTATTAGTATATATTATGAAAGAATCTTAGATAGAAACGTATTCCACAAACATACCATATAATATTAACTCAGATTTTCCTGGCCCCTTGATAGTCGCATAATATTAATAATAACGCAGCATGCAAGGAAATAAAATAAACTTAATTAGAGGAAACATATAATGTTGTGCGAAAAAGAAATTCAATATATATATATATACACCAGCACCAACCATCCCTTATAAATCATCTTAATTTTATGTTTTTCAATATGGGTAGTATCTCAATAAATAAAAAGGTCGAAGTTGTTCTTGTTTTCATTTTTGTTTTCTTGGTTAAAGTTCGGAATTGTTCATCACAAGCTTATAGAACCATCCATGTCCATGTAGTGAATGATTTGGGTGAAAATATGGATATCAAGATGCACTGCAAATCCAAGGACCATTATATTGAGGAAAAGTGGGTCCATTATAAGGAGGACTACACCTGGCAGTTTATGGGAGACATTTTTTTATAGTAGACTATATTGGTGTTGGATGACATGGTACAAAAAATCAGCTGGGCACTGGGTTGTAGGGCACCACGATTTCTACAAAGCTAAGAAACATGGTCATATCTGCCATTTTAATTGTCAGTGGTCTGTTCGTAAAGATGGAGTTTATCTTTTTGTTCCCGACTCGGGGAAATATGAAAGACAATATACATGGTGAGTTAGAGACAAAGCTGTAAGTTTTTTCGTGTATTCGGTTAAACTTTGAAACCAGTCTCATCTCATGTATTGGGAAAATAGAATAAATAAAATGCTGCTATAATAAACTTCGCAACTGGTATGTTTTACATCATGCTCCCACTCCCACTATTTGTCTCTCCCTCTTTTAACGTCTTCTTTACAATCAACAACCTAAACACCCAATCACATCTCTCACACCACGTCGAGAGTTGCGCTAACCTCCCTTCCTATCTGACGGTTAACGAAACCCTCGCTCTTGATTTGCCGAAATCAAAGCTAGCCCCCTTACATTTCGTGACCGTTAATTTTTAATAGCATTATTATGATCTAATGCTCCATATTGGTCGGTCGGGTTGGTATTTTCTTACACCACATTTGCATGATTTTAAAAAAAAATCCTAGCCCTCGGATTGACAAGAAAATCAACGAAAATCTTTGGATAAAAAAGGGAAAAAAATGTTTAGAAAAAAACAAGAATTTCTAAATATGTCAAAAACCATATACTAAGCAATTCCCTGTTTGAGGCAAAACTAAGATTTTTATCGAAAAATATGAAAAGAAATAAATTAAAAATAGTGGTATACGCAAATATTATTTACATGGCGATAAAGTTTTTTTTTTCCTTTTGAGACAAAGTGAATCATATAGGAAAGTATTTTAGCATGGATTTGCTTTTATAAGTCATTTTATTGTTAATGTTTTATAAACAAATATATGAAATAAAAATCTTATTAATTTCCAAATTTGAAATAAATTACTTACCATAAGATTGCCTATTTATAGATAACGAGATATTTTTAGATATTCTCACGCAGGATTTCCATGTCTGGAATTATAACTATGGAAATGCAACCATATATGATGATCCAGAGAAAATATTTTTTTTGGATGTTATTTGAGACTAAAATAGATTACGTCATTCCCGTTCGATATTTTTGTGCTAAAAAATATCTATATTTAGATTACGCCAAATATATATTACGCAATATATATTGGTTGATTCTATGGCATCTTATGCTAAAATTAGTGAAAGATTTAGGGAAATTTCTTTGAAACCAAGTTACGGAGATATATATAATTGATACAGGGATGCTTGGTTTCTGCTCGAGTTGTGTTCATCGTATTCTCCCTCAAAAAAAATAATCATAACCCTAATGCAGTAACGCAGTAACGTTTAATGATTACGACTATTTTAATGGTTATTTATGAAGTTTGTTGTCTTCTTGCATGGTTGATATTTTCTTCATTTTTATGATTTTGTACCGAGTGAACTATTCACCAAGATAGTTTCCCATAATAGCAGGTATGGCTTTATGTTAATGGATATAGGCCGAGACTTCATACCCCCTTTGTCTCTCTTATTAGTAAGAGATTAATCTCTAATTAATATTTTGTTTGTGTGCTTTACAATCAAGGGAAGTATTTTTTTCAGATAAAGAGAGTTTGAACTTTGATGGTGTGCGCAGCAATTTTAAAAATAATATTTCCAATAATATTGTTTGTTTTTATAGATGGAAATATTTCGTAGCTTCCCGTAAGGTGAATATATTCAAACAATTTCCATTCCCAAGGATTATAATTTTTTTGTAGATGGAAATATTTGGACTTTCTTAAAGCTGATTTTAGGTGAATATATTCAAACAATTCCCAATGATTGCAAAAATAAATAAATTATATTGTTTGATCCATTAATATGTTTTGATGTTCAAAATGCTAGTTCATGTGTGACTGAAGAGATCTGCAGTTGAATGTGAGAAGAAATAACATGGGCAAAGAATGGAAAAAAAATTGTATGCAGTGACTGACGAGTTAGAAAAGTTAAAGAGAGGAGATGACTAATTCCGGAAAGAGTGCACGACCTTTCACTGCTGCTGGTAATGTTACTCAAGTCTTTGTTTTTCTTTGTTTTTGTTGTATAGAATTAAGTTAGTCTCTAAATATCGATATGCCAAGTTTGGAATTATGATATATTCGCAGAATAATATGTTTGGATTATTTTGGCTAAACTTAAGAACATCTAGAAAACATATTGATTCATAACTATATTTAAAAGTTTGGTATATTTTCAGAAACAAATCTGAAACACGCAGGTAAGCAGGATCTTACGACAAATATATCAAGACCTTAGTAACCATAACCAAGATATGGAGGTGTATTGTATATAAGAAATACAAGGATACTACGTTTGCACATTCAACTACGATCGAGGAAAGCCAGGAAATGGAGAACCAAAAGGAGCAGAACCTAACCCCTTAATTGTTGTTTGTTTCGAATCAAGGTCGTGTAAATAAGGTAATTAACCTCCATAATTTCGAGACAAATATAATTAACCTCTCAAACCCTCTAAATTTCGTTTTCCGTTCGTATGGCTTTTGTTAGACGAAGGCAAAACCTAACCCCTTATATTTTCTTCACTGTATTTTTTTGCAGTTATTTTTTTATGTTTTGTTAAGGTGAACAAATATGAAAAATCATCGATATCTCTGATCTATTACAAGTTATCCAGTTCTCATCTTTTTAGTTCCATTTCGTTTTGTTTTTTCATTATTTTTTTTACCATATTAGTATGGACTGTGAATAAACAGATTTGGTATTTATTTTTTTAGAAGAAAGAGCCACTGGGTGCTTCACCAAAGGATTCCTTATATGAGATGATGAGAATCATGAAGACATTTCTGACTCTTGATGTTTGAATATTTGACAAATCATACTCTGATAAGGAGGTAAAGATTGACTTTAAATCCTTCCTTCAGGTGAGTCTTGCATTGATAGAAAAAAACCTCCGCAGTAGGTTATTTTCCAGGTCATTAGTGAGTCTGTGAAAAATTGATAGGGCATCTGACATTAAGTGTGTGTTCAATTCACTCCAAATTCAGTCCTCTATGGTATGCTAGGTCATTAGTGAGTCTGTGGAAAATTGGTAGGGCATCTGACATTAAGTGTGTGTTCGATTCACTCCAAATTCAGTCCTCCGTGGTAACTGTTTGGTATTTGAATCACTAAACTACCAACAATAATATATGTAATATATGGATAATCCTATACATGTTCGACCACATCAGAGTTAACATATTGTCTTTGGTTATGGTTATATAGTTACTTATAATCTACCACATCAATCTTAATATGCTATTTAATTTTCCTTTTTAATTTACTTCATTTGTTAAAAATATAGACCCGAGGTCTAAACCTTGGTGTCGATGCGTTGTTTAATTCTTGCAGAAACGTTTAAGGTACAACCCCTTTCTTGGATCAGAAATTACTTTTTGCATTTGTGTGGGTGGTCAGTTCAAGTTGTCTATTGGGTTCATAAATTAATTAAATTTTAAAGTGTTTTTTTTCAAAAAAAAAAACTAATTTTAGTTGATTTACAATCTGAAACTGCATAGTTGAAGGTGGTGCAACATCTAGGAAAACGAAATAAATTCTTAATGAGTTGCACTTTTTGGAATGTTGATTCGCATCTTCTATGGTTTGATGTAGGGTAATTACATGCAAATGAGTATAAAGTAAAATGTAATATTACTCGGAAATGAGACATTTTGATTGGATTTCCTGTGTGTGGTGATTAAGCATGAAATAATTGTGTGACCCTGTGTATTCCAGACAGGTTGACTGGTGTTGCAACTCTACTCTGCATGTGTTTTTGAAATGTAAGAAGATCGATATTAAGGCTTGGGCCAATATGGATATTGAGACCCACATAGAACTTTCGTATCTTGCGATTGATAAACAAATAAATCCAAGTGCATTTTTTAATTTTTAATTTTTTTAATATTAAGTTTTACTTTCATTTAATTTCCAAATTCAGACAAGAAACTAGTCGGAAGCCTAGCAACAAGCTGGGCTCCAACTCCTTTTTGAACTACCACACTTAACCTATGAAAAAGGAAATCACCTACACGCACGTTAGCATCATGACTAGCAATATAGTTGAGCCGCTGAACGAAGTCTGTTGTTCCGTCCCCAAATTCACCTAGAGTAGTGAAAGCCAAAGCACCAAATCCATATCCTTGTGCAAAGTGCATTTTTCTAAATACTTGGTATTTTTGCGAATCGACATCCTTGATAGCCTGCCCCTTCCAAAGTACGACCATTACTCCCAAAGCAAGGGAGACACAATCGTATCATCGGCTAAACGTCCGACCATTGTCCCAATTGAGCACAAGAACATCTGCGGTCTCAAAGAAGTACCGTTGTTCGCAAGCATACCCAAGTCCACCTCTTTCCGTGCAACCACCCCACTGATAAGGAGATGTCCGTAATCGTGTCGCGTACTAAATCATGTCGAAATTTTAAACCAACTTCATTTGTACAAGTGCACCGCATGGTCACCAAAAGCATCCATCTCTCTCTTGCAGAAGGGGCACAAACTACCTGGTTCAAACAAGGGAATACCAAGTCTATAACATAATACCGCACTAAACTGCCTCGAACCAATTTGCTGATTTAAACCAGGGATGGGGATAGCCATTAATTGGATGAGAATGAATAAAAAAATACTAAACCGTCCCATATCAAATATGCACTTTTGGTTCTTCCCCAATTCACAATGAGTATGAGGTTATGAAATTTGTATTTACATAATTTTTCTTATTGTTTCATAATTTTATTTTTAAGACATTTATCAGATATCCTCCACTGATGGTGGTGTATCTTAAAAATACAACATGTTTGTAACCAGAAGATAAAAAGTCATTTTTATGCATATGCCTTTTGTATAGCGGTGGCGTCGGAAGCAAGTCTTATGACAAATAATGACCTAAGGGTGCTTTTGTAGTGGCGGCATCGAAAGCAAGTCTTAGAATATTCATGAGTGTCATTTTTGGCTTTCTTAGAAATGCCTTTATACAATGAGTCTACTGCCTTTGATGTTTACAAGTTGTATGATTAGCTAGCAATTTGTTTCACAATATTTTGTTTTCTTTTTAATTCGGTAACAAAAATATTGGTGTTTTTCTCACCTAATTAGGAATTACTCTATGCTTGGTAAAATAAATAGTGATAATGAATTGGCATGCATTAGTAGCAGGGGAATCACGATAGGGACTGGTTGTATATTTATTTTCTGTTTTTCAGCAAATTAACTTGGAAGTATATTGAATTCAGACTTTTTTTTACAAGATCTCCCAGCTATATAGACCATTTCTTGCATAAGTAGGCTAACTCTTAGAATTCAACCAGATGCATATACATCTTAAGAATTCAACAAGGTGCATATACATCTTAAACTGTTGCATTCCATTATCTGATAAGGCATTGAGCAATATTTTCTCGCCAAGTGAATTCAAAAAAAATGAGAAACATGAGGTAGTAAGTTCTCATGTTGTATTTTTTTGATTCTGTTGATGATGCGGGTGACGGGTAAGTTCGACTTCTTCTCATTTTATTATGTTGATGATGCCAGTGATGGGTAAGTTTGACTATGCATGAGTATTCTTCGACAAGAATTGCGTGCCTAATTTTTTTTTGACACTATCATTGTTGTTAAGGAATAAAACAACTATAAATGCATTTTCCTGAACTTTTTATGACACATCGAGATGTTAGTTTTTATTTTATTCGTGTTTGTAGGGAAAGTTTTGAAATAAAAATCCTTCAGACTCAGCTTCAGTACAATACGGTTCAAGAACCCTAACATGCAAAGAATGCGGCAAATATGCAGTTGGTGACGACAAATACACCTGGTGCAACAATTGTGAGAAAGTGGAGTCACCAGCACTGGTGGTAGAGCAACCCATGGCAAGGGTAGGAAACCGGGATGGATCCCAATCCTTATTTTGGTTGTCCTAAGCCATTTTTTGACATCCTACTTTTTGCCTTCTGCCTACCCTCACCTATTTTTGACTCCCCTTGGGCAAATTTTTGGCTCCGCAGTACCTAATGTAATAATGTCACGGAAACTACAACTATTGTATCTCTGAGGAAGATGCATGTACGAACAAGGTAATTTAGAAACTATTTTTGGTTTTATTTAAGAGTAGTTCTAAATGAACCGAGAGACTCAAATTAGCTAAAAGCCGCCCCCTCACCGCCGGAGTTAGCAGGAGTATTTTTGGCCCCCACCACAATTCAAAAACTGGAGAGATAGTTTTCATGTTGTTTGAGTCTCTCAGTTCATATAGAAATTTTATTTATTTAAATAGTACATGATTTAGCAAGTACAACAAGTACATAATTATATTTATTGTATGGAAAAAAAAATTGAACGTTTCCTGAACTACATTTTTAGAATTAATTTTATTTATCATAGTATAAATTTGATGGAGATTCGATTTCCAATCTTATTTGAGTAATTTATTATGTCCAGTCTCAAACTTCACATAGGAAGACCTCGATAGGACAGGAATATGATTCTCTATTCTTCATCCTTTTTTTGTATGTGTGTCTAGAGTAAATGAAATCAAAAAGGGGGCTGGATGTACATACATCGTACATCTTGAATTCTCGAGAATTTACTCATTCTCATGCAGCATCGTTACTGATCGTTAATGCATGCCACTATATTGTGTAGTGTATGAATTGTAAAAAATAATATTTAAATCGATTCTTTAGCTCATGTTTTTCCATCTATATTTTTATTAAGGAGAAAAATAGTTTTATAATATTCGGAAACAAATCGTAACATACATGTGCATTAAGTGTAATTACGGAAGAAGAAATAAAACTATAATATTTTAAGGCAACAAAAACATGGTAGTTTTAAAATCATCAAGGTAATCACGTATATATATATATATATCCAAACTTAAAAGTACGTATGTTCATAATATATACTATATCTATATACACGTGATATATCCTTAAAATTATTAATATTTGATCACCATATAGAAGAAGAGCTAGGGCATGTGCAAGACGAAGATAAAACTATAATATAAAACACCGAAAGAAAGAGACGATCGTCGTATGAGCAAGAGCCGAAGCACATTGTTGGAAGAACAAAATTTCTTGAAGGACTCCAGCGGATCCTTGATCAAGAGCCAAAAGATATGTGGATAACAAGGATGAACTGATTAACTTCTTGCAAGTTATAAAGTAAGAGGTTGTCATGGAATGCTGGATAGCATTCAAGATTTAAGAGTCATCTGAATCTATCCTCATTAACACCACGGATTGATCAGATCTACTTATTTTCTATTGTAAGTTTTGAGAAATTTTGTTTATTCTTAGCAGGGAAGTAGCGGTAACTTTTTCTATACTCTTGATGACTTTTCATTTGAACCAAAGTGAAATTTATGATTGTTTCCTCCTTTTTATTTTTTGTTTTCACGTTGATTCATGTACCATTAAACTTCCACTAGGTCGATCATTGTAGTATATAATAGTTTCTTTATTTTTAAAGGCATAAATTTGAATTAATATTGATGTCGTGTTTCTAAACTCTTTGGCGTTTGTACTTCGAATAGGATGGTCATTTTTTAGTGTGTACCGGTAACAAATAAGTAGGTGGAGAGATGAACTTGGATGCAAGGTTAAGGTAGCTCACTTGACTCTCAAATATTATGGTCAGTTTATACCGACATTTCATTTTTGGATTACAGCATACCCATATTTGGGGATGGGGAAGTATATATTTGGGAGTTGTTTTACAGTTATAGCTGCAGCTATATCTGGTTGTGGTTAAATGTCGTTGCATGTATTCATTAGGTCTATAGGTAAAGAACTAAATGACTATATTGTCTTAAAAAATGTGAATGAATGTGTATGATTAAGTATACGTTGTAGCCTTGGGTTTCAATAGGTGATCAATAATTTATGTTGTATATTCTTGCATTGTTATGTATTTCATTCTGCAATTACAAGTGCAGGTTGATCAACCATTTTTTCATCCATATATGAATACACCTTTTCTACATGTATAACTGTGTAACCTCAAGTTTCAATTTGAAAGGAATATGAAGCGTCTAGGTAGTACTAAAAACCGTATGTTTCCTTCAAATATTTTTCTTTTGCTAAGTTTTCCTTTGCAATAGGTTTAAGATAAACATATAAGTAGTGTTACTTTTCCATATATGATTAGCTTTCTAATAGAAAATAAAATCATTGTGAGCAAGGTCACAGACTGGCAGTGATAATAGAGCATTTGAAGTTACTATTTGGTGACTTCATATTTGAACTCGCCTGCTATAAACATCACTTCCACTCTGAAATGTCTTTCGGTTCCATTGCACTTATTTTAGGTTTCTATTGACATAACAACTGGTACACCATAGGTTGGCCCCATTCTCAAGAGCAAGATAGGTAAAAACATCTAGGAAAGGTGCATCGACTTCAGTTCCTCAACAAGTAAGCAGGCCGGAGATTCAACACTTTTTAGACGATATTTTTGCCCATATCACTTGGGGTTATGACGTATCTAAGGGACCTGATGCCAGCCTCCTCTCTAAATCACCATCTCATGCCTAATAATATGGCCTTACAATACGTTTCCAATGTGTAAGCCTTTTAACTTTATGCATACACGCCCAATGTTTTTATGTTACATCACATTTGCATTGTTTGAAAAACTTTCGGCCTTAGGAAAATTTATCATAATGAATTTGGTTGTGCCCATTTTAGACAAAGGTGGAACAGCTGAAATCATGTTTCCATTAAATAATTAGACTAATCAAGAATTTTTTTAAGTTGTTATAATTCATCTCGACCACGGGTACGGGGCGAAGCCCCTCCATACCAATCGACAATTCCCATCATGGAACTATGCAAGCACAAAAATGACCCTAGCTATCATAACTACGCAAGCACCAAAATGACCCTATCAGAACTATGCAAGCACCAAAATAACCTTACCAGATCAACCTATCCAAGTAGTTTCCGTGGATGTTCTGCTCGTTCAATCTTACCAGGTAAGCCTCGAAAGCTCCTAGAGCCAGTTTAAAGCAAGGGTGTGCAGTTTTTCATATTTGACTCACCTATATATTTTTCTTAGTTTTTCATATTTGACTCTTCCATTTAACTACGGGTACAAACAAAAACCTCCAAAAAAAAATGGTGAGCTAATGAATCTTAGGTTGCCTTATATATGGATAGTTTTTGTTTTATTTTTGGTATTTCTGTAATATCATCGTCGAGATTATATCCCTTCGTTTTTTGTCTAATTTCATTGATTTTTTATTCTTCGATTAAAGCATAAACGACTTTTTTCACATTTGATGTCCATATCCATTCGATTAGTATAGTGCAGTTTTTCAATTTGGTTTCTCAATTACTTATTCTTTGATTATACTCATGTACTTCATTTAAAACTGATGACTCATCGACACTAGTGGTTTGAACTATATAGTGTTTAAAGCAATCCGATCAAAAAAAAAAAACAATTTTCAATTGTGCGTGGCTTCAGATCCGTTAACCATGAAGCAACTGCATTTACAATTCCATCAAGGATCTTTTATGGTTCCAAAACATACTGATGTTTTATCAAAGTTGTTGTAGTAATAAGGTTCTTGAGACTTGTGAAAGCAATAGAGTTCTAGACTTAATGAGACTTAAAAATAAACAAAAATTAATTTAAAAAGTGATTTCAAGATTTAAAAATAGACCAAGGCTCCGGATTCCTCCTAATTGATTGGTTTATAATGATATTTGAAGAATTATTATTAAGCTGTTTTTCTCATTAATTCACTATTAATCTATATGGTGTCCAAACATTAAATTGTAATCCCTAAGCATGAATTATCAAAGAATTGATTCTAAGCATAACACATCGAATTGATTCACAACTAATTAAGAAAACCAATTTTATCTTTATGTTGATCCTAGTGAATTAAATTAAATAAATAATTAAAGAAATTATAAAAGAAATTACCAATCAAGCATGAGTGAATAGTTTCCTCCGTTGCCTCGGTCACTGGGTATTTTAGCCGCTCATCATGTTGAAAACCCTCTCAAAGAATTTATTTATGCTCAAAAGATAGTTTACAAATGATGAATAAGGGAGAAATGATGAAAAATCGGGTTTGTAACAGTTATATCTGTTACAAACTGAACTGTTACAAAGAACGTTATAAGAAAACTGTCACTGTTTAAATACGACTCGCTACTCACTGTCGCTGTTACTATTGATAAACGACTGAGTTTGTGCGTCTAAAGTTCTTCGTGTTCTTCCTTCACAGCAGCAGCAGCAAAATTCTTTAACTTAATTTCCATTGCTCTGTTCTTATCCCAATCATTCTGTACCGCTTCTCCATGCTCCCTTAGGCCTTTATATACTTCACAGGACCAAAAATAATCTGTAATAACTCCAAATAATCCTCCATAAATTCCATTATTCTCCACGGGCAGTTTAGGAAATAACTTGGATTTTTTGATTTCTCCACGCGTCTACAGCTGCTGAATCTTCCTTATTTAGTTCTTACACGTTCCTGGTTGTTTGCTCGAGTCCTCATACACGCACAAATCACGTCCAAATCCCATGCAAACCCGTGAAGAGCTTCGTGTACGTCTGTGTTGGCTCTGTGTGCATAAATCTCTCGATGCAACCAATTCTAACCGAAAACAACGACCATACCAAGCCTGTTAGTCTGATTCAAGTCATCCCTAACAAATTCAGCCATTGAATCTCCTTGAAACACATCCAAAAATCGAACCCTAAATCTGGTCGTAAGCTGAAACATTTTCCCGCCAAAAACAGAATTTGAATGGTAGGGATGGTGTGCCCCTAACCAAACCTATGGTGCGAATAACAGATGCCTTGAGGGGTGCCAGGGGGTGCCCTTATCCAAAATGAGGGTGTCTTTATCACTTTTTTTCGGGGGTCCAAAAAGCACTTTTCGAGCAACTTTTTCCACACAAGTGTATTCCTCCAAAAACACCTAAACAAACATAAAAACACCAAAATTAGTACAAAAATCGAGACTAACAATAGAGACACTGAGGAAAATTTAGACACAAAAACATGTCTATCACATACCCTTGAGTTCGTCTCAAAATTTCCTTTACATACTGTTGATGGTGGCTTTTAGTTCAGGGATAAAATTGTAAAGCCCTACATTTAATAGACCATCATTTTGCAAAGAGACAAAGCCATGTAAAAGTAATGAGTGTTCAACCTCTTCACTGGCACACTTATTGAGCAACTCAATATTTTCTCATGAAATTTACCCAGAATGGTGCAAGTAGCAATAATTCCAGGTATTTTGTAAATTTTGGCACCTTGCCCATATTCACTTAATATAAGTCTCTTTGAATGCTTTATGTGCTATGTTCCTCGGGTAAACCCTTAATGTTGATATGGCATGACAATTTGTGTTCACTCGCAGCAGAGTAGCACGAATTTCCAATTATCAAGGATAAGGTCTTTGCACAAGGTATTCATTTAGAAAGAACGCTGCTCTCTGGAAATGAACTTAAAAGAACTCCGTGTCAACACATAGAATTCGATCGATTACCCTGACTAATTTTCAAAAGTTAGGATTTTGCGCCTTACGCAGTATATCAGACCTTGCTTGTCAAAATTAACCCTAGGAAAACTAGGTAATTATTCCGCCATTGATAAGTAGGCGCAAAATCTTGCCCGGAATCAGAAAATGAGAAATGAAAGAGCCACATAATAGGAACAACAGCAAAGGGAGACATGGATATGCCTTAGGCCAAACCGGCGCCATTTTCCATTGGCCATACCCATCCTAAACTGGTCCTATTTCCCTCGACCAATCAGGTCGCCTTAAACTCGCCACACACACATAAGTTGTGGATGGGCCCATACTTGCCGGTCCCATTTCCCATTGAACAATCAGGTCTCTCTAAAGCCGCCACACTCACACTTGGACGACCCTCTCTTTTGACCAATCAGGTCGTTCTAAACTTGCCACACTCACATCAGAAGTGTGGCCACTCGTGTTTTGCCGACCCTCTCTTTTTCGACCAATCAGGTTGCTCTAAACCTGCCACAATATTAAAAAAAGAGAAACAAAGTCGCGCCAATACCAAATTGGCTTTCCCAAAGTTTCCCAACACGTCAATTGGCATGCCAAACGTGCATACCCAACGCACCGACGTGCTACTTTACCACAGAAACATGTTGAACGTGGCACTTACCATAAATAGTGCACGAACGTGACAACCCACCTTCTGTTCTTGGCCAACACTATAACAGACTTCAACATGGTTAACCTAACCAAAAACACGACCTTTCATGGTCAAAACCCTAATTTCCAGTCGTGGTGTAAATCATGCCACTTCGGGCCCCACAACATGTCACGAATCGTACAAGACCCAGGAAACCCTAATAATGACGTCATGACATGGCCACCCGTGGGAATCTTGCTCTTGTGGTCATTTCCACATGATATCCTGGATATGGTTCCTTTGGCGTGGCTATGGTACCGTCGATGTGCAATGGCCACATGCCACATGGCGCACGTCGTTTGCTCTAATTAGGGTTTTGGTGAACCAAACCCTAATTTAGGCAAAGTTGCTGCGCCAACCAAGCCAAGTAATATTTCCCAGAGCATTGGGATTGATGTGGCAACATGGACAATGTTGTCACGCCAATGTGCCAAAGTCTAGCGGCCATGGCTATGCCAGATGCTACTTCGTGCCACTGGCATGTGTTGACTATGCCAGCCACGCCACCATCATGCCGCACGCCAAACCCTAATTTAGCCAAAAATTTCCATGCCAACTGAGTTCAGTGACTCTCCTTAGTCCTTAAGATTAACTTAGCAACATGGCTAATGTTACCGAAGTCATATTTGGGTCTAACACCAATACGCCACAACAATTGCCACGGCTATGCCATGGCTATGCCAGACGACGCTATGCCAATAGTGCCACTTTTATATACAACAAGATATGGAAATAATCAATGGCTATCCTTCCTCATGAGATGCAATCTCAGACATCCAAGTTCGCCACCGAACTGACAGACTTTGGCAAGTTTTAGGCAACCAGCCGCTTAAATCTCGTGGCCATGGCTATGCCAGGCGCCACTTATACCACCGTTCCACTAACATGCACGAGCTATACCAGTCATGCCGCAGTACCACTGTCATACACCAAAAATGCCACTATGTCATTACCAGGCGCCAACAGAAGGTAGCCATAATCAAAGACTACCCTTCCTCATGAGATGCAATCTCAGCCATCCAAGCTCGCCACCGAGCTTACGGACTTGTGGGAAGTTTTAGGAGACCAGCCAAGACGTTCCTAATAGCATCACATGTTATTTTCCTGCGGCAAGACTCTTGGCTTTGACTTGCCACACATAGCAACCTGCTACACGTTTTCCACGAAAACACTCGAGACATGAAACATGTCACAAACTGGGGGATACTCATCAGGGTATTGGTCTGGCAGTTTACAGTATACGGCGTGCAATACGCCCATTATAAGAAAGTGTCATGAAGCGGGACAATTAGTGGCGACAAGAAGTAACGGGTGTAAACGGATCTACCTCCTTCATCATAGAAGCATGGGTTTATGACGGTTATACGTTACTTCATTCTTACACCACTCAATCGTTTCCACTTCCTACGAGACCAGGGTATGCTTCAATATGACTTGTATAAATAGGCTTCACCTATTTACACCAAACATAATTTTTGGTCAGAGAACAACACAGTATCCAGAAATCACCTGATAGCTTTCCATTATGCTAGCCAGTTCTATTTTCTGATACAAGTCTTAAACAACCATACCTTCAGAATCAACGATATTGATCTCAACACTTTGTTCGCTTCCCTCCCTAAGACCAACCCTTCTCCTTCACTTTGTGAATGAAGCAAGCCTGAAATGACCATTTATTTTTTTAGGCCAGGATTGTACATATTGATCTCTTGAATCAAAAGTATTCCCGTGCAGTGCATTGTTTAGGGTCTAGACTTGTTTCTCATCCACACACCCAAAATTACCAAAACTAGCAGTAACAGTTTTCACCCACAAACACATATGAAAAAGCGTGGGTCTAACAACCACACTTAATATTTTGCTTAGCAATATGCATGGACAAACTCCAATATACTTTTATGAGAATCAACTAGACAGTTAGACTCAATTTATAGAAAAGTATATCAAAGAGTTTTTATATCTCTATCTCTCGATTTATATCTTACTCAAGCAAACTGCGAGTCTCAATTTAAATACAAGAGAGATAAACTTGGATGGTACCAAAGACCAATATCCAAGTGTCAATTAATTTAAATCAACAACCAAAAGGTCGGATATTCTAATTGATTGAACAACGCACAAACAATATTTTTTCAATTATATAAAAAAATATAATGTGGAATAGAAATAACACAGACATCATAATTTTGTTAACGAGAAAACCGTAAATGCATAAAAAACCCGGGACCTAGTCCAGATTGAACACACACTGTATTAAGCCGCTAAAGACACTAGCCTACTCCAAACTAAATTCGGTCTGGACTATAGTTGAACCCCAACCAATCTCACACTGATCCAAGGTACAGTTATGCTCCTACGTCTCTGATCCTAGTAGAATACTACGTACTTGATTCCCTTAGATGATCTCACCCAAAACTAAGAGTTGCTACAACCCAAATTCGAAGACTTTAATAAACGAATTTGTATCACACATAAAAGTATACGGTAATAGATAAATCCGTCTCCCACGAATATACCTACGAGTTTTATTCCGTTTTATGATAAAAATCAAGGTGAACAGTAACCAATTGATAAACCAGACTTATATTCCCGAAGAACAGCTCACTATTATCAATTACCTCACAATAATCTTAATCGACACAACGAAAAAAGATATTGTGGAATCACAAACGATGAGACGAAGTGTTTGTGATTAGTTTTTATATCTTGCATATCGGAGATAGAAATCTCAAGCAAATTATTACAATTGTAATCATACGATAGAATATGCAAGATCAGATCCCACAACTACAAGAAAAGTAGTATCGGTCTAGCTTCACAATCCCAATGAAGTTTTTAAGTCGTTAACCTGGTTTAGAAGAAGAAACCAAAGGTTAAAGGAGAATCGACTCTAGCTTAGCACAACTAGTATCACACAGAATGTGTGGGGATTAGGTTTCCCAGTTGCTAGAGTTATCCCTTATGTAGTCTTTCAAATCAGGGTTTGCAATCAATGTTAGCTTGGTAACAAAGCATTCAATATTCCCCGTTAGATGAAAACCTGATTTAGATTCAAGCTAATATTTATCAACCGTTAGATCGAAAACATAGCTTGTTATACACACATGAAATGCACGTTTCTAGGCTTGTATAACCGTACCCAAACTTGTACATTAGTTGGTTCAACAATAGTTAACCAAATGGTTAGCCATATGATTACTTTCATATCAACCATATTCTTCTTCACCATAACTAGTTTAAATGACTCAAATGAACTAGTTAGAGAGTTGTTCAATTGCAAGGAAATATTATGTACTACACAAGAACAATTGAAGAAAAAATGATTTGATTCACTCAAATCATTTTATGAACCATATAGCCACGGTTGCAATTTCATTCCTTATTTTATAAACATAAGTTCACAAACATCGATTTTAGACATAACCTACTCAAGTTAGTGGACTAGGTTCGCGGACTTAAGTTCCCGGATGGAGTTCACAAACTCCAGCAAAAATTCTCGGGTCGAGAACTTCCGCCAGTTCGCGGACTGGGTTCGTGGACTTAGCTCACGCACTACTCTGGTTCTCTTGATCAACAAAGTTCGCAAACTTTGGTTCAAGGAAGAAGGACTTATACATATATGTGTTTCCACAACAATTATTATATCCTCCAATGGTTATATAGTCTAAACTCTCATTCCAATCATTGAAACATTCTCAGAGGATGTTCTATAGTTTTTATTCACAAACCATTTATTCGTTAGAGCAATTTTCAAAGTGATTGAAACAAAATATGACTTTCATCACTAGGTAAAGATGAACTTGGCTAAAGCGAAAGATTTACCAACACATATCTCGATAAATAAATAGACGAGATAAACTCGACTCAAAATACCAAATGTGTATAATCTAAGTCTATATAGAAAAACGACTTTTGTCTCAAGATAGGAGATAAATAGATTTTTGAGTGATAGATAAGTTCAAGTCTCCACATACCTTTTAGTCGATGAAGATCCAATGGTTCCTTGAGTAGTCCTTCATCTTGTATGATGATCTCCATGGAGTTCTTGAGCTCAACTACACTTTCTATCCTAGTCCGAGACCTTATCTATAATAGACTATAAATCAAGACTTGAGATAGCAACGCATGCGAGTTCGACCGAGCAATGCTCTAACAACATACATTCAATTGACTAAAAAAAGTATCAAAAAAACTCAATGATGTTATAAGTTCATAAATTGATCCATGTGTTTGTATATTTGAACTACAAATATGTATATACATTATCCAATATCATTTACATGCTTTGAATTAGCAAACCTTTTTTTTTTTTTGGTATACCTCCTTATATTAACAAACTTCATATATATTAATAACTTCGTGAAGTCCCAAGGCTATTAATATATGGAGTTTTTACTGAAATTGGATCCTATAAATATAATTTTGTTTGAACTTCAACATGCCTTTTCTTTTTCCCTAACTAGTATAACATGCACGCCCATGCACCTCCGGTCAAAGTCAACACTCCGTTCGGTAATTTTGTTATTTTTGATTTGTGTAATAATTACCGGTCAGAGTCAACATTCAGTCGATGGTCAGTAATTTTGTTCTACTATTCTGGTTAAAAAGAAATTGAATTCTTTACTCAATAATCTTTGAGTCTAAAATATCCATTTACACAAAGATGCACTTTATACGGTATATACTTTCCTGGACAAGAAAACTTCCTTGTATAGAAAAGTTTGTCAAACTCACATGTTGAGCAACAATATAATCCACCACATCAAAACTGTTTGGTATCGATATAAAAAAATGGACAACAAATTTGACTGAATTTGAGACCATATACTTGCTATTGTGCACAAATTCACACCTCTAATCAAAAACCCCCGTTACTCAACATTACCATCTTCAATTATATATATTTTTTTAGGGAGGGCTATTTTAGTGATCCAAGGCATTTTTTATAACATTTATTTTTATGGAGGGCTATTTTGGTAATCTAGGCCCTCTTTTGTGAAGATTTTATTTATAGATTCATCCAGTGAATATTTCACCCATAAACATGTTATAATTTATTATGTTAAAGCATACTTGTAATGTTTATTTTTATGGAGGGAAATTTTGGTAATCTAGGCATCTTTTGCGAAGAATTTATACACAGACTCATCCTGTAAGAGATAGCATTATGGTGCTCTCCATCCCTCCCATATCTCTCATATGTAGGGAAGGGATAGCACAAGGAAGTCAACCTCACTATGGTGCCCTCATGTCCCTTACCTACACGAAACGGCTACTCAGTAGCCGTATGAATAGTGCCAAATGGCTACTTAGTAGCCATATCAGTCAAATCGTTGACTTGACCAATACGGCTACTGAGTAGCCATTTTATAGGTTTAAGTCTTCAGATGCGAGCTCAGGCTTCCCACTTCTTCTTCTTCTCTAGTTTTTCATCCTCTCAAAACCCTCTTTACCCTCTTTTGATTTTCATATTGATTCATTGAGATTCGATGGCTTAAATTAAAAGGGTTTGATTGTTACTCCAAGGTGAAACAAATTTATTCTTCAATTTCTAATTCCATCCAAAATATCATCTAAGGTGAGTGATTATAATGTTAGGTTTTCAAATTATTTTGATTTTGGTTTTGATTTTGATGAAATTGTTGATATTAGGTTGGTTAGTTATGTAGTATGCAATTCATTAATGTAATTAAAACATATATTTAGTGAAAAATCCATGATAAACTGTTGTGTTTCTTGATTTATGTTGAATGTAATGTTTGTAAATTAGAATATCAATGTAGAACTTTGATTGACTTGTATTTATGTACGGTATACACAAATTGATACTGTTTTTGTTATTTACAAAGGTGCATAATGAGTCTAATGCGTGCTTATGTGAGAGTTAAATATGAAATCTATTTGGATTCCTCTAGTGATGAAGAAGAGAAAGCTTTGCTAATGTTTACACAACTATTTTTGGATGAATTATTGAGTATTATTAGACAACCTGTACCAAGGGAGGTACAGAAACATAGTGTAATAATGCGTGATCGAGTGTGGCATGATGCCAAAATGATGAATGATTATTTTACACCTGGAACTGGTTATACCTCAAAACAATTCAAACAACTTCTAAGCATGAGGGAAGACTTATTCGAGAAATTGTTAGGAAAATTTCTTGAAGTTGATCCAGAATGGCAACAACGTCCAGATGCAACCAGTACTATAGGGCATTCTCCACATATGAAATTAGTTATCGTGATGAAATGTTTATGTAAAAGTACGACAACTGATAGTATTGATGATTACACTCATATGGGTGCCACCACAATATACTATTATCTAAAAATATTTTTCCACACCGTTTGCATGACTTTTGGAGAAAAATATTTGCGTGAACCCACTCCTGAAGATGTTCAAAGGTTGCTAGCTGAGAATGCGGACCGAGGTTTTCCCGGAATACTTGGTAGTGTTGATTGTATGCAATGGCAATGGAAGAATCGTCCGGTAGCTTGGAAAGGAACTTACCTGGGTAAAGATAAAGAGAGTAGTTTGGTATTAGAGGAGGTGGCATCATACGATTTGTGGTTTTGGCATGCTTTTTCTGGAATGCCTGGATCAAACAACGATTTGAATGTGTTGGCACACTCACCCCTTTTTAATAATATGCTAAAGGGTGTAGCACCTCCATGTAATTATGTCATCAATGGTCACCACTACAATATGGGTTATTTCTTAGCCGATGGTATCTATCTAAAGTTAACTACAATTGTACAAGCTTTCTCTCAGACATTGGACATTCCCGACTATTTGAGATTCAACAAGTATCAAATGGATAAAAGAAAGGATGTTGAGCGTGCTTTCGGAGTGCTTCAGGGTAAATTCGGAATTGTCAGATCTGCATGTAAGTATTGGCATCAATCTAACATGAACCTAATTATGAAATTTTGTCTAATTTTACACAACATGATTACCGAGCATGAACGTTGGGATACGGATTGGGGCATAGTTGTTCCTTTTCTGGTTCCGGAACCTACCATTAATGGTCGTGTATTTATGTCATCTCTGAAAAACCTAGAAATGCACCTACAACTAAGAAATGATAATGTCAAGCACATTGTTGCGCGTCCTGGTAAAGGAGGCCAGGAAGGGGACTTGTCTAGTTTGGAGGGTTTAGATATGGAATACGTGGTACTTCCATCATCAGAAGGAGATTATGAAGATACGAACTTAGAAGAAGAAGAAGAAGTTCCTGGTCAAAACGAGGATGAAGTATTTGATTATTATGGAGTTTACAATAATCAAATCCCATATGACTTTGAACATGCAGTTGAACATGTATATGGAAACAGACATGTGGGAGACGAATATGACCATGATGGAGATGAAAATGAGGATTATGACGATGAGGAGGATTATGAGGACGATGACGATGATGATGAGGATTATGACGAAGACGATGATGTTGCGTACAATGATGCGGGTATGTATGACGATGATGATGTTGAGGCATAGGATGTATTTCACTGTTGTGTTTTAAGATTTCAAATGTTACATGCATATGTATTACAAACTTTAAATTATTTTTGGGCTTTAATCATGTATGCAAATGAATACGTTTATATTTGATAGCATATGGTTTATAATTAGGATAATCCGTGAAATCATTTAAATCTCCTTGTACAGTATATGGATATGTATACATATCCGTGAAATCTCTTTGTACAGTGTATGGATATGTATACATATCCTTGAAATCTGTATGTACAGTATATGGATTAGTATTCTTATCCGTGAAATCTCTATGTACAGTGTATGGATATGTATACTGACCATGTATAAAGGATTTACATTCTCTTTACCAATAAACACATTAGTTCGACCAACTTTGTTCTTCAATTTCAAAAATAAACACTCACTTATTTTTGTCCAAGTTATTATCTACAACACTTTTCTTTCTTAATTATGGTGGGTTATAATCCAGAGGAAGACGAATTGATAGTTAGTTTATGGGTTGATGTTCATCTACAGAATGATGAAGAAGATGAACAACTAAATAACACAATCCTTTTGGAGCAGTTGTTGCAAAGGTTGACTCTACATAACTGGAATCTGAATGAACGAACGGTTAAGTATCTGAAAAAAAAGTTTAAACGTCATCACTTTAGACGTAAAAGAATATGTATCGACACAGAGACCGTTATATTTATGGAGGGCTGCGGTACCTTCAGAAATCGTAAGAAACTTACCGGTTACCTATCCAACAATTTATTTGTGTATGTGTAATGAATTGTTGAATAATTTAATTATAAATTGATATTGTTTTCTTTTGTTGTAGGAGCAACCTGCTTTGGGGAGTTATGTAAAAAAAGGGGGAAACCTTTTAAATTTTTTAACTGCTATGTGATTTTGAAAAATAATTTCTCAGAGTATAACCCTTCCCCCTTTGAGAATTCATCCTCTGAATCATCAGATGAAGAGTAAAGAATTTAAATAATGATAGGTTTTGTGGGTATATCTCTCTGTAAACCCTCAAGAGACCTAACTCGTCCAATAGGATCGCATATTGGTTTAAAGGCTGGTTGCACGTGCTTAATGTAATCGTTAATCATATGAATATGAAAATAACTATTATTATTTATTGTAGAAGCACATTACATCATGTTCATCACATTTAAACTCTTACAACAACACATACTAATTATAAAAAAAGCACATTACATCAATTGATATTCAAGCTCTTGATTAAACTAATTCATAACAACACTTATTCAGCCCATGCCACCGTTTCACAGTCTAGGCATTTCCAGTAATGTTTTCCATATGTTTTCTTTGCACTTGGCCGGTGCATTTACATAAATAATTTACAACCCTCAGTTTCATAGGGAATCCCCTTAGTGCATTCAAACTCCACCTTTCCTTTTAGTTTGAATTTATTGCAGAGTTCGTCAACTTCTTCTTGTTTGATTGCATCTTTCATTGCATCCTCCAAACATTGTGCTTCTCCTGTACATTTAGCACATGCTCATATTCCAAATACCTTATCTTCTCTGGTATCGACTCTTTTACTTTCCTAGTGCTAGTGCAACCTCATTGTGGACATTTTGTATATATCCATGGGCATTGAAGCAAACTATGATTATCTATGAAACAACATGGACACACCTCTTTTGCTTCCACACATACTATTTGTTTTCCATTTCTACTCGAACTGTTATAATACATGATTGAGGTTTATATTTGAGAATGAATTGAGATTGTTGTTGGTTAGAAAAATGTTCGATATTTTTAGAAAGAAATATATAGCCGTTGGGAACGATTTCTAAGAAATAGACTCGTTGGACACGAGTTCTAAGATATAGAGTCGTTGGACGCGAGTTTTAAGAAATAGAGTCATTGGGCATGAGTTCTAAGAAATATTACCATTAGGAACAAATCTTATATAAGGAAGATAACCCATTCTTCTTTGCAGTATCAATATTTTAGGTGAAATTCAAAGATAAACATTTATTCAATGGCAAATCAATCAGAAACTACCAACTCAGTCGAAGAGATTCTTAGAAGATGCAAGCGAACCACTCAATCAATTGCTGCAATGGAAAAAGAGATATCAAAATAGGTGATCAAGCTACTACGAATGGAACAACGTCTTCATCACCTACCAAATTAACTAATGTGACGGTTGAAGTGTTAAGCAAGCGAAAATCCACAAAAGAAACCAAAGATTCATCATCGGCTGCGAATGAATACGAAGAAAAACTCAAGGCAAAGGAACGAGGTCAAGAACAATTCCAACTGAGGGCAAGGTTAAAGGATGTTGAAGAAGAGACGGAATGGATTAGAAACTTTTACCTTCTAATGGATTATTTTCCCGAAGATCCTAACGATCAAACTACATTTTGGATTGATGTTGGTTGGGGTCCTTTCGTTAAATAGACAGGTAAGAAAACACGCTTTGATTATGAACCATCCTACATTTTTAGAAGGACAAATCATGTTATGAAATTATGCATCAAGTACAATGAGTTTTTCGATAGGTACAAAGGGGATAGGTTCTCTGCACAAGATGCATATAAAGCTTGGAGAGGAGAGCAGTTTTATCATTTCGGAGCAGCATTGATCGTTGAATCTCATACCAAGAAAAATAATAATATTTAATGTGTTCAGACCTATCGCTCACCATGTTACGAAATGAGGGCAGAACGATACACGCTTTTAATCAAATGATATGTTGTAATTGCTTTTTTAAGTCATTAATGAACATTAGTTTAATTTATAAAAAATATTAGTTTAAAACTGCAAGTTATAGAGGTGATAATGAAGTTATTAATTTGAATATGAAAATCATTAACACATTCAAACCTTTTATAAATTCAAACAACAATTTAAATTAATTTAGACAACACTTTTAAAATTAAGTTAACAACAATACTAACTAGAAATTTAGATAACACTTTTAATTTAAACCGAGACTAGAAATTAAAAAACTAAACTCAATAAAAGATAAAACAATTAGAGATGGATTGCATCATCATCTTCTGAATCTTCAACGCTGATTATATTCAGCCCCTTCAAAATCTCTTTTTGCTTGCGTCGAAAATATTTTTTTTCCGTTGGGAGCTAACCGATTAAGGTCCATAGACATTATTGCATTGTCTTGATCTAAATGCATTTGTTGTTGATGCATTTGATTAGTCTGTTGTTGAAGCTTTTGTAAATTGAGTTGTTCTTCCATTTGATAACTCGATTATTGAGTATACCCCCAAATTGTTTGGTATTGGGATTCTTGTTCCACTCTCATTTCTTCCTTCCTTGATTGTGTTTCCTTAAGATACTCCAAAATACTAGCACTTTGTTGATAGATCCTATCTTCTTCCATCTTAACTGAAGATGTTCCCTCATCACCTTCTCTAAATATACCTTGCTCACGATCCTTCTTATGTATAGATTGCATTATTTGTTCCTATAGGACGTGCATTATACTTGTAATTACAACGAGTATCTCCATTAGGAATAACTTCAGTACCATCTTCGAGTGATACAAAGTTACGATGATTATTAAACAACTCACTGTTTTGGCTCACAGTGAGTTCATAATTATATCCAGGGACCTTTTCTCTAAACATATCATAACATGCATCATACTTGAATGGTTGTCATGTTTGTTCCTGAAATTGCTCCCGACCTTCTTTTGTCTAAAAAATTATGTTTATTACTATTATCACCACTATATGGAAAAATTTAACAAATTAATAGAACTTGCCAAATCTTTGTGGTTCGCACCACTTTGGTTTGCCTATATATAGCGCTAAGAATGGACATGAATTCTTTGACATCTTTTTTTATATTTTTATCTTGGTTTTTAAGGCTCCCCAATCTTTTCCATTTGGATTGCCGTTGCGTTTGACAAAAATTTGGTGAATACGTATCCAAAACATAGCGGTTTTTTGTCCCGAACCCACAATTTCGTCCATACTCACATAAATAAAGGCAGCAGTAAGATCAATCTCTTCCCGTTGAACAAAATCATTAACCATTTTGAATGAAACTAAAATATAAAAACTTGAGTAGTATAAGATGAATATAAAAAACAAAGAGGTATAGTAATAAGAAGAGAAATAAGAAATCAACTGATGTAAGAAGAAGAAAAATAAGAAATCAATTGATTTGGTGAGATTTGAATAGAGAATTAGAGTGGTATTTATAAAGGATTTTGAAAAAATGATCGTTGGGAGCCGACGGTGGAGAAGATAGAGCCATTATTAATGATGGATGGTTAGGATTGGGTGTGAGTGAGGTGTAAACGAAAAAAGGTCAAACAAATATTTTTTCTGAAGCGGCTACTCAGTAATACCAAAGGTCACTTACTACTCTAATTACTGGTAGCAATGACACACTACAGTGGTCATCGGTCCGGCCCATACATGTGCATCACACGTGCGTCTTTGCTACCGCTAATTAATACCAAAGGTCACTTACTACATGCTTCATGGTTACCAATTTCAGCTGGGCTTTATTCCTTGTTTTCCGTAACACAACAATTGAAAATTTCTTGACTTAATTAATTAGTCATGAGGATGTATATGTATGCGTAAAATTAAATTAAATACTTGGAGGTGTTCGGGTGAATTGAACCATGTCATCCCGGACAATCCAATAGAATCCAGATGGTTGAGCCAGTTTTTCTGCGAAATAAGGTGTATGGCTTTGCCATTCAGTTGTGGGCAACCTCCGACAAAGAAGGGCAACTGTAGACACCCCAATTTCGCACAAATATTGGGTCTAAATTAAAAATGTTGTCGCGAACTGAATCTAGCAACGAACGCACAGTAAGCCCAATATACCTTTACGAGTACAATGGAAGTTGGACAAATGAACCCATGCAGTTCGTCCACTTTTGAAAATCCACTATTTAATACCAAAGGTCCATAGCTGGACGTCCATATAGTACGACCAAGGTTTTGGGTCCACTAAGTCTTGTCCTTTCCTATAAGTGGGAATGTTATTTATGCCCTACTATCCAGGGGCCTTGCACAAACACCCTTATGGGTCTTTACAAAGAACGTTATTTTGGGCACCCTTCTTTTTTTGAGGGGACCATGATGTTATTTGGGGTAGGGGTGCCCTAATCTAATACTTTCTATATTACCTAAAATACCCTTTTAATTATCTTTTGGTTTTGATTAGTGAAATCATTATTAAAATGATTAAGAAAAAACTGATTAGTGAGATTAGATTAAAACATGAGTTATTAAAAATGAAATTGAATTTTTTAGAGGATAAAGTTAGAGAAGAAGAAGGAGAAAACCATGGAAAAAAAACATTATTTCACATTCACTACGTTTGGGAATTCTTGTGATGAAAGCTCATCTGATTCTTCATCTCCATTAACTCCTAGAGTATTTGTTAATCTTCACAATGATCCGGATATGAGTAATTTCTTAGATGGTGAATGTATTCTTCCACAAACTCAATCTCAATATGAAAATGATGGATTTTATCAACCACAACCTAGAGGAAGATCATTTGGGTATCCAGGTATGCTCCAAAGTTAGCTAATGTTGGTCTAGTTGCTCCAAATTTTCAAAACAAATGTACATTTTTTAAGTAGTTCGGTTACGAAAGGTGAAGAACATATAACCGAACTCATCTGGATATGCATTTCGGTTACATTAGACAAACACGCAGATAACCGAACTATGCATTGATGGAAGTTTGAAGAATTCCAGTGTAATGTTCGGTTGTTTCGCAACCAATATACACTAACCGAACTTAACGTAAATTTATGATTTAACTTAATGTACAAAGTTCGGTTGCTTTGCAACTATTAACCAACCGAACTTTACGTAAAAATAATTAAACTTAGCATACAAAGTTCGGTTTGTTCGCACACTTTCTGTAAAGCCACTATCTAACCGAACTATACAAAATATAAGAGTACACTAAGTTATGCAGGTTCGGTTATTTCGCACACTTGATCCCAAGAGCATACCTAACCGAACTTAAGAATCCCAAAAAAATGAATAGTTCCAGTGTTGTATTCGGTGACCTACGTAAAATATATTGTAACCGAACTACATATACTTTATATGTTCGGTTATATGGCCTTTTGGTTTGTTCACCGAATTGGTAGTTCGGTTTACGCGCTTAAATTAATAGCTTACCGAACCCGGTTGTGATTGCAATTGATGTTGTTCCATTTCTTGTAGATTGAATGCCAAGATATACCAATGGATGATCAACCTTATCCAATTGGTATCTTGTACGAAGATACATCCCATCACTATGGCAATGATTTGGTATTTGATCAACCTATTGATGCGAAGAATTTGGCTAGAGAGCATGCCAAGAGAGCCATGTGCGTATTAGTTTTGAATGGAAAAGAAAGCAAAACTCGTTTTGAAATGGTTTGCGAGAGAAGTGGAGATCCGGATGCTAGCCACAAGAGGAAGGGGTATGTGTATGAAGGAAAGACGACGAGGAAGAACACAGTGTGCTCAAAGAAAATAAAATGTCCGTTCAAGCTAATTTTTAGTTACTCAAAACTAAGGAAAGGATGGGTTCTATCGATGGATAAGGTGGTAGGTAATCACAACCACCATCGTCCGGAGCATCTTGAAGGACATGCAATGGCCGCAAGGCTGACTCCTCAAGAAAAGGAGAAAGTAGCTAAATATAGGAGATTGCGTATTTCCCCAGCTGGTATGCTTCGCTTATTAAAGGATGATAACACGGAAAACGTATCATCCCCGACCACCATTTACAATGCAATTGAGTCAATTAAAAATAATCAATGGAAGGATAGAAAAGTCATCCAACCGAACATCACTCTGTAATACGTTTTTTTTTTGGTAGTGTTCAGTTCGGTTGGATTTTGTAATTGCGATCAAACCGAACATCACTCTGTAACTTGTTTTTTTTTTTGGTAGTGTTCAGTTCGGTTGGATTTGTAATTGCGATCCAACCGAACATCACTCTGTAATACGTTTTTTTTTTGGTAGTGTTCAGTTCGGTTGAATTTTGTAATTGCGATCAAACCGAACGTTTATATCTTACTTAGACACAAATTAGAAACAAAAACATGAAATTCGTTTACTAAAACAAAAAAAATAAGAAAACAAAGTACCAAATCCACAATAAAGAGGTATTCCAAACATAAGATAACAAAGTACCAAATCCAGAATAAAAGTACCAAATCCAGAATAAAATGCCAAATTACTAATTCTTGCAATCACTCATTCACGACGACCACTACGTGAGACTTTTCTACCCTTGCGTTTAGGAGCTTTAGCTGGTCCTTCGTCACTAGGAGTGTCATCTCCACTGCTTTGTTGTTCAACCATTCGACTTGAACCTTCCCCTTCTCGTCGACCCCTCTTCATCGGCATGCTACAGCTTTGATCAGCAGTGTTGGGTGAAAAAACATTTGTCCATTGGTTGTAGAGTTCCGTTTGTTCAGCAGTGTTCATCGGCTCTCCATATTTGCATGCTTAATAAGTTTATAAAAAGAAAAAAATAAGAGTAAATATCTTACCGCTGAATTCCATAAGATCAATGCCTCATCACCATAGGTTGGGGTATGCTTCATAATTTTCTGGGTCTCTTTCTCCACTGCCTTCGATTTTGCTATCTCAGCACGGGCTTGTTGTTGTGTGTTTATTACACGAGGATGAGAAAAAATTTCATACCATTCCATATACCCTTCTTCAGCATCATTTGGCTCACCATAACAATCTTCTAACTCTTCAACTGGAATATAATAATCCTCACAGTTGTTCCATTGGTCCACTGATGGAGCAGGATTGTACTTTGGAACAAAATTCTTTTCGGTGTTCTTAGTTCCCCGCTTCATCACCTTGAATTTGAATTTATCCTCTGCTAGGACACTTTGGACACAACATAATTGTCTCATTACTCTTTGAGGATTGTACATTGTACAACCGCCAGGATAAAACAACGGGCCATTATAAGCCGAAATAGGTGAGAAATCAACAGGCTCAACATCTTCCTCTTCGTCATCTGATTGAATCTTGTATGGATGGAAAACCACATCTGCAAGCGTTGCATTATCCAATTTCTCTCTCAACCTCAACAACCTATTTTTCTTACCCTTCATTTGCGAGTCCAAAAATTCATATTTACCAGCTGTAGGTTGCTCATAAGGCCAAGGAGTGTGAGCATAAGACAATTTTAGTTTTGGGAAGTGGTCGTACACCCAAACCTATGAGAAGAAACCACACATATGATTATAGTAAATATGTATTCATTAGTAAAAATATACATTCATTCACTTAGCAAACATATCTTGGAAAACACAAAGGATAAATTAACGGAGTACCTGAACAAGGGTGTATAAGCCTCCAAAATATAAACACTTAAGCCTCGAAGCTTTTATGAGCTCCGCTTGGACGAACGATAGAACCGCAATTCCCCAAGAATAGTTGTTCACCTCATTAAGGGGGTCCAATAGATGGAGGTAATGGACATTTACCAAATGACCTGAAGTTTCGGGGAAGAAAATGGTTCCTAGTTGATATAACAAATAAGCAGTCACATGGTGTTTAATCTTCTCTTATGTCATGACCAACTTTCCCTTGGCAACCAAATCTTTCGTCCCTCCAAACTCTTTTAACAAGACTTTCAACTTGATCTTTTTCAACTTCTTCTTGTAAGACTGGTCTGGGTTTAACTCATTATACTCATCACCTTCATCAGGCTCTTTTGCAGCTCGTCTAAACTCACAATGTGCCTTCTTAGCGCTCCAGCCTAGACACCTCTCCACCAACCTGTTCAAGAAGCTCATAAATCATGGAGGGATCGTACCCATCTCGAACACTTGTTCCAAAGAATTGGTAGGCCTGTGATTCGAAAACAATCATCCGGAGTGATTTCCATCTCACCAAACGGTAGATGAAAGGTTTCGGTCTCAGGATAAACCCTCTCGGCAAATGCGAAACAAGTGACAGCATCAAATTTTTGGTGCGCATGTTGTATCGCGTACCATAGCACACAATCAAATACGGCCAACCTGACCTCATCACACTCATTCCCTATATCCCATTTCTTGTTCTTTTGACATTTCAAAACACGAACAACATTATTATGATCCTACAAATACAACATCATATCTTATTTACTAATATATACCGAAAAATATATGACAAAGAAATATTCATGTATAAGATTCAATACCTTTGTAGCATAAATCTTGGCAGCCCATGAGTTTTTGTAGCCAATCAATACCTCCCCTCCATCTCTTGGAGTACCATAAGTTGGGTTCTTTGGGGCCAAACACAAAGTATCATCAGGAATGTATGCATATCTAGCACAAGGCTTTTTCGGGGTCTTTTTTGGTTTTTTAACTATTTCTACTTGTTCTTCATCCTCTTCCTCCTCTGATTCATCATCTTCATTATCTCCATCTTCTTCACTGTCATCATTGTCATCTCCTTGTTCATCTTCATTTCCCCCTTCTTCGGATGATTCCTCTTCTCCACCTTGATTATGTTCTTCATTACCCATTTCTTCCACAATCTCTTGATTAATTTGATGTATAACGTTGTCAACATTATCTCTATTGACATCATCTTGGATGACAACACCCGGTGTTGTTAACATATTTGGTTCCACGCTTATTAAAACCTAAGTGTTTTTGGCCTCGAGGAGTGGGAGTTCTAAGTTCTTCCAGTGAAGGTTGGTTTGATTTTGGTGCTCTGCCCCTAACCAAGAAAAAAAAACATATTAGCTTCACCCAAAAATTATTTTCATACTCATAATTCTGTTAAGGGCTAGAGTTCGGTTTGCAATTAGAAACTGACTATTTCTTGCGAAAAAAACGAACTCGACATGAATGACATTAGCACTGAGTTCGGTTAGTAGTTGTCTAAACAAAAAATTGCGATTTCACCAAACTCGACATGAATGACATTAGCACTGAGTTCGGTTGGTACAGCTATTTTTCTAAACAACCGAACTCAAAATTCTATGAAATTAGGGAAGAGTTCGGTTTATAAGTTTTCTTGCGAACAAACCGAACTCAACATATATGCAATTAGCAAGGATTTCGGTTCGTAGTTTGATAAACAAAATATTGCGAATCAACCGAACAGACTACATAATGTTCGGTTAAATGATAGTTCAACATAGTGGGAAAATAACAGCAGTTCGGTTACATAGGTTTTTTTTTGTTTTCTTTGTAATGTTTTGAGTTCGGTTGAGAAATTGTTTTAAAATATTGTGCGAACTAACCGAATTGTTTTGAAAAAGTTCGGTTAACTGAGAACTCAAAGTAGTGAGTAAATTAGTTGAGTTCGGTTGGAAAGTGAAATTATTTTTATTTTGGTAAAATGGGAAGTGTTCGGTTAGAAGATGGATTTTTGAAAAATCAGCGAAATAACCGAACTGAATAGTTCGGTTACATATTTTTCAATCATAATCAACCGAACAGTTCTTCGTGTTCTTCCTTTCAGGAAGTTCGGTTACCAAACCAGGGTTTTTGGGTTCCTACTACTAACCGAACCTAGCACTGTTACTTACATTCAAACCCTATTTTGATGATTTCTATTCAATTAAACGAACCAAAATCAAATTAAAACTAATGGGTTTGGTTAAAATTACCTGCGGATCTTTCCCATGCCCACTTCGGGTGAATCTCCAATTAAATCTTCCGTTTCCACTACTTTGTCAATCTCCAATGAACTTTTCTGATTTGCTAGATGTCCTAATGGGGGACCTTTTCCTGTTACTCGTTTAGTTTGCTTTCGAAGCACCATTCTTATACTCGATTGATTAATCGACGATGAAAATTTTATGAATCGACGATTAATCGATGAAAACGATGTTGAGAAGAAGAAGAAGAAGAAGAAGAAGAAGAAGAAGAAGAAGAAGAAGAAGAAGAGAAGACCCCAAGAAGAAGAAAGAGGTAGGGTCTGATTTTTTTTTTGTTAATAGGTTATATATTAGGTTAATCTAAATTTTTTATATATTAGGTTAATCTAAAACCGTTTAATTGATAATCTTAATTAGGGTTTGGGGGAAAATTAGTAAAGTCCACGTTTTAAGACACCCCTTACAAATGTAGGGTAGTGTGCCTTTAAAAAAACAGGGTCCCCTCAAAAAAAGAAAGGTCCCCAAAATAACGTTCTTTACAAATACCCCTGATGGCATAAATGAAATTTTTATTAAAAACAGAATTTCCATAATTACTTTTTTAACCTTTCCATTTCATTTCCTTCTTCTTTAACAAAGCCAAAAGAAAATTCTGCATCGCCTCCGTCACTCCCAAACCACCATCTCCATCGCTCCATCTCCACCACCATCGTGACCACCTCCACTACAACCAGCACCACCACCTTTATCATGCCTTTGGGTCATATATTCTTTGTTTCTATCGAACTTCTTCTTCTTCTTCGTTTCTATCAAAACACTCGACAAAAATCGCTCCCACTGTCTCCATTGCTCCCACCACTATCTCGTTCACCTCCACCACAACCAGCATCACCACCTATACCACTACTATCAGTAGATCCATTGCGATTAGATTTCAACTAATTTATAAAATAGATTTCAACTAATTTTTGAAACCAGATTTATCGATTTGATTTTTGGTTTTCAGTTTTGATAATTTCAAATTGAGATTCAGATTTCCTATGGATTTGGAGTTGAAGATTCAGATTCAGTGATTTGAGCTCGACCTTTGTTGATTCTGAAACTGGTAAGATTTAACTTTATTTTTAGGTTTACATTTTGAAATTTCTGAAAACTAATTTTAGGTTTTGAAGAACTTTATGCTTGAATTTATAGGGTCAATAACGGTGGTGTGTTGGTGTTTTGGTCGTGGATTGGTGGTGTTGGTGTTGTTGCACATGTGGTGGTGGAAGTTGCAGCAATGGTGTGTGGTAAATGTTATTTTTTGTTGCTGTAATAACGATTTTTTTATATTTATTTTTTTCAATTTTGTTTGAAATGGTTGGTTTTTTTATAACGATTTTGGTTGTTATTGATTTTATTAGGTAATAATTATGTTCAATGATATGTTACATGTGATATTGGTGGTGGTGATGGTTATAACAAAGTCCATCATGTCAACTCTAGTTGATTCTTTTATGAGGATTCAAAGTGAAGTTTCAGTTTAGTAGTAACTGACTGGATGAAATTTGGGTTCATTTTGCATATTGCAGTTAAATTGAGTAAATTTTAGGATGTATTAGCATTGAAATGTTAGTTGCGCATACTAGCCCGGGGTCTTTTTATATTGTTTAAAGGAAATCTATTAGACCAAAAGGTATATGGGGATCGTTTGTAATGATTGATTTTTGTAGATTGCAATGAGCTTCTTTAGTTTGAATTTGAGCTTAGTTTATTGAATTAGTGAAACACGGAAAGTAAATTAGAGAAACATGGGTCATTGTGTTTTTTTTTAAAGTGTCTATGAAGTGATGCACTTATTCACTTGTTTATTTGAAATCAGTGTTGAGAAGATATCTTTTCCTTGTTGTTCAGATTATGGAGGTCAAAGATATATTTGTTTCTCGCCTAATTCAGCAAGATTATGTCTCCATTTGTTTGCATTTGCACAGAGAGATCACTTTAATTGGGGACCATTCAGTTAGAAGAGCTCAACTTCAGTCGATGCCTTTACAGAAAATGTAACATCAGTTGCGGAATTCTACTTGAATTTGGTGAGTTTATTTTCTAGTCATATTGAAGCATTGAGTTTTTATGCCAGTTGATGCCTTGTTCTTATATAAGGACTTGCCAATATGTTAGAAATCAACTGCATAAGGATCCTTCTTTTGTTGTCGGTGCATCAACATGTCGTACATTATGAACTACTAGTTGGTGTTGTGCTCGGTACTTTTTATTGGACACAATTTCTCCATTATATGCTTTTTGGAGGATTAATGATTCTTTTGCCATGAATTTTGAAGTTAACGTCACAAACTATTATAAATCAGGTATATTATGGTGCATCTACCAACCAAACAACTTCCCGTGAATTTCATATAGCTTGGAAAAAATTGTCTGCAATATGACAGATGTGATGACTGCATTTGGACTCTAGATTTTGGGGACAACTTGGGAAAGTTGCTTTCCCCTTTTAGAGGCAACTTGAGCTAGTTGCTTCTAGATTTGGGAGAAAATTGATCTAGTTGATTCTAGATTCGAAAGCAACTTGAGCTAGTTGGCTCCATTTTTTAAGAAAATAGTTAGCAATTTATCGACGTGTTTGGTCAGTGTTACCATTTATCTGTCTATTGAATGTGATTCTGATATGATTTTTTGCAGCAAAGAGATATCCAAGAGATTGAGTAGTTGCAATTCAGTAAATGATGAAGGGTGCTAAGAGCTAGTTTTGTTGGTGATTCAATGGGTTGGTTACGAAGCTATAGAATTGCACCAAAAGGGTGGACTGGAATGGGAGTTCAAGTGAAGCGCAAAACAGTTTGATGTTACAGATGAAGCTTGGACAATAGAGCTGGGTTTGCATACGGTTGTCAATTTGAGCTCACTGATGGATGCTCAGCTGGTATATGTGCGTTTGTTTTCGCCAAACCAGGTAGCTTTTAATGCATGTTACCTTGTGTTATGCATGAATATGTGGTGTAATGGTAGCACAACTGACTATATGTCAGAATATGTGTGTTCGACTCACACTAGGTTCACTCATTTGTGTATAATTTTTATTTTTTGGAGACAACTTGTGATAGTTGCCTCCATATATGAAGACAACTTGTGCTAGTTGCCTCCATATTTGGAGACAAATTGGGCTAGTTGCTTTCACTTTTGAACACAACTTTGTGCTAGTTGCCTTCACTTTTGAGGACAACTTGAGCTAGTTTCCTCAGATTCGGAGATAACTTGAGCTAGTTGCCTCCATTTTGTTTTGCAACTTATTCATGTACATTATTTTTTGGAGACAACTTAAGCTAGTTGCCTCCACTTTTGGAGACAACTTGAACTAGACATTATCTATTGGAGACAACTTGATCTAGTTGTCTCCGATATGGACACAACTTCAGAAAGTTGACTCCACATGGTAGTGGTGGTCGTCGGTGGCGGTGGGTGGCGGCGGTGATGGTGGTTATTGGCGGCGGCGGTGGGTGGCGGCGGTGTTGGTGGACAGTGGTGGTGGTTGGCGACGGCGATGGTGGACAGTGGTGGTGGTGGTTGGCGGTGGTAGTCGGTGGTGGTGGTTGGTGGGGGTGGTTGACGACGGTGGTTGGTGGCGGTGGTCGGCGGTGGTGGTCGGTAGTCGTGGTTGGTGGCGGTGGTGGACAGTGGTGATGGCGGACATTAGATTTTTTATTATTTTTTTCATTACACAAAAGAGGGTATTTTAGTAATATATTATGCTTAGGGGTATTTGTAAAGTTCAAAAGGGTATATTTGCAATGGGTCTCATAGTAAGGGTATATAGATAATATTCCCTTCCCTTAAGCTTGTCATTTACGTTTAGCTAGTCGCCACCTCAAAATGTAGACATGCTAGGTTCCTTTATTCCCGAGTCTTTCCTTCCAACTAAGATCTTAGGCTTAAATGAATTTTTTTACATTTTGGTAATAATATCCAATGAATTTATGATAATGAGAATAATATTTTTGAAAATGAGTAGTAATATTTAGGTTTTAGAGTTCAACTGTTTGATCTTAGGCATTGAATCCTAGGGTCCTAAGTAAGGGCGGAGCTAGAGTAGTGCAAGGGTGTGCACTTGCACCCCCTTCCCAGCTAGCTCCAAAGCCCTTTTTAAGCCCAGATAAAGATATTATGCTATAACACAAGCCTAATTTTTGTTATTTTGTACCCCCTAAAACAGATTTCATACCACAAAGAAAATTTTTGCACCCCCAACTTGCAAATTCTGGCTCCGCCCATGGTGCTAAGACTATAAATATGGAGCTATTTTATGAGTTTAAGGGAGGAAAACCTTCTGAAGAGATGGGCATTCTAGTGCGAAAATTTTTCATAGAGATAGAGCTAGGAAAATTCATTTTTGCATAAGAAATAAATTTGAAACCGTGGTGAAGTGGTTGATAGATTCGATACGCAGAAGCACCTGTTGTTGGTTCATATTCACCCAAGTTACATTTTGTCATCTGCGAAACAGGTACACATCATAGCCCTTTCGAGTTAATATATGATTTGGTTTCTACAATTGATGTGTAATAATATTATCATGATCATATGATGGAATAAACTGATATATTTTTGTCATATGTTTACATATGCTAGAAGTGTTGTCTCTTAATTGCTTATGCATGATTGTTGGAAGTTAAACCAAGATATAGTGATTTGGGCCGTGGATCAACATCATATGTTGATCCAGTCCGAATGGATCAACTGCTGCTGTTGACGCAGTCAAGTTGGATCAACATGAATTGTTGACACACTGTGCGATATTTGGAAGTTGGAGTTAACTAGAAGAGCAAGTTGTGTCGGTTGCTTGTTTTAGAGTTTCTTTGTGTTTCTAGAAGTTTTATTTATTTAGAGTTTGATTTTATTAGGAAAGTACTCTGAGTGATTGTCAAGTTTGTGAGACTATAAGTAGGTTGTTAATCCATGAGAGAATGTACAGAAAACTGATTATCAATGTAATCGTTTATTGCTTCCGCGTTGTGCTCTTCTCTCTCTTGCTCGATCCTACATTTGGTATCAGAGCAAGGTGAGAGGAAGGGAGAGGAGAAGAAGAAAGAGTTAGAGAAATTCATAAGTTTTCTGGTGGTAGAGAATTGTTTTCGTTAAAAGAGAAGTAGTTGCGCAAAGTTCTGATGAGTTAAAGAAGATGAATAAAGAATTGTTTTGAAGACATGTCAAGCCGTGTTGTTGTGTCTTCTTCACCAATATTCGAGAGTTTAAGAAAAAGGAAACTAGGTCAAAGGAAGGTTGTCGTCCATGATTTGGTATGTTGGTTTGTTTATAAAAGTTGAAGAAGATTTGGTTACAGTCTAATGGACGATGGTTGTTGTGAGGCGAGAAAAGAAGTTTTAAAGAGTTGGGAGTGTTGCTGAAGGTACGTGGGTTAGTTTCACCACCTAGGTAATATACGTGCAAAACTAGGTTTCTTTTGAAACCATTCATGAAAACAGGACAACACAGAGACGGTGTCGACGGAATAAAATTAATGATACTGTAGAGAGGACGGAAGGATAAGAAGATCTGAAGAGATGCTGGTGATGGATATCATCCAAATTCAGTTGAATTAATGTTATGTTATCATGATTGATGGTGAACGATTGATAAGACTTGGAGTTATGGAAGCTCGTGTATGATTTGGTTCAACTCTGTGACATCTTTGATTATGTTTGTCTTTATGTGATAAGTTGTGTTCAAATTTCATACCAGCAGATGGAGAAGAAGATGGAGAGATTGTTCTTAAGTCAAGATGGAAAGGAATTAGTGCCGGAAGGTGGGTTTGATGCAGCGAAATATGTTGGTTGTATTTGGTATCGAAATCAGATGAGGACGGTGTTATAGTGAGTGAGTTTGAGTTATTAATGGCATGACCATGATAATGGGAGCAAGGATTGTAACAGAAAAAAACATCACAGTTTGTGACAGTAAGCGTGACGATAGGTTGAATAAAAAGTGTCAGTCTTAACATGCGTGACTGAAAGCAGTTTTTTGTGAAGGCAAAGAAGCTTTGGGTAAGTGGTTGATTCAAAGGGTTAAGTAATGAATTCTAAATCAATGAGGATGGAGGATCAAAGCTTGTATTGCAGTCAAGAAGTATTGGTACAGTTTGATAGCGGATCAAAGGTATTTCAGTAAAAAAGGACTGCACGGTATGATTAAGTTGACTAGAATTCCGAAACTTAGAATGAAAAGGTATGTTGGGTGGTTATGTTTGAGCTTAATGGAGGATGGTATCATATTAAGCTTAAACATGGAGATTGAAGAGCTTGTGGCAGAAACTTGAAAGTCTTACAAAGTGTAGCAGACTTTGTGTTAGTTATTGCTTGTGGCAGAAGCGTAACAAAAGATAGATTGTAAGAGAATCTTGAAGAAAAAAAAAGTATGAAGGTTTCGCAACAATAGCGTGACTAGAATAAGAGAATAAGAAACAACAAAAAGGTTGTGAATAAAGAGAAGTAATCACGTTAATAAAGAGAAGTAATCACCAGGTGGTGATAAGAGATTGAAGATAAGAGATGTCACAAGGTTGTGATCGTGAGTTGTGTGAAGCAATCCCAGTAGGGATTTGGCTAGAGTTATGTGAAGCAATCCCAGTGGGGATTTGGCTAGAGAAGTGGAGAAATTCCGGTGTGGAATTTGAAGTGTTGAGTGGTAATCCTGCAAGTAAAGTGGGTAAACAAAAGTATGAGTTTAAGCTACAATGCTCAATGAAAAAAGTTGAATATGAGCTACAATGCTTGGTGAATTTGTTTTTATGTTTGGTTAGCAAGTTGTATAGAGCACAACGAGGTGTTTCTAGCTTTTTAAGGTTTGTGTTCCACTGCGATGAAGAAGAATGTGAAGAGAAGTTTGATGATTGCTGTTAAGCAAAAGAAGAAGTTTGTTTTGTGTTTATGAATTGAGTTTGTTGATGACGAAATTCTTGAATGAGAAAAGACAAGAACATGTTAACATTTATTAATGGAAGAAGAGGAATAGAAAATGATAAAAGACAAGGACGTGCACACATTTATCAACGGAAGAAGAGGTTTACAGAATTATCGTCGAATGATATCTTGGTTTAAGGGAGAATGTTGGAAGTTAAACCAAGATATAGTGATTTGGGTCGTGGATCAACAAATGATATTGATCCAGTCTGAATGGATCAACTGCTTCTGTTGACGCATTCAAGTTGGATCAACAGGAACTGTTGACACACTGTGCGATATTTGGAAGTTGGAGTTAACTTGAAGAGCAAGTTGTGTTGGCTGCTTGTTTTAGAGTTTTAATATGTTTAGAGTTTCTTTGTGTTTCTAGAAGTGTGCTTTATTTAGAGTTTGATTTTATTAGGAAAGTACTTTGAGTGATTGTCAAGTTTGTGAGACTATAAGTAGGTTGTTAATCCATGAGAGAATGTACACCAAACTGATTATCAGTGTAATCGTTTATTGCTTCTGCGTGTGTTCTCCTATCTCTTGCTCGATCCTACAATGATCATTAATTAATTTCCTTCTTATCAAGTCATTGATCATGTCACTTGTTATCGATCTAATTATTCTTGCATTTACGAGACAAAAGTGGTCGTTCATACTGAGTGCAATCACATACGTGTCTAACAAAACTTACATTAGGCTAGATCCATTTTGATTTGTTTTTCTTGTTTTTTAACCATTGAATGATTTGGTGATGTCAATATGAACATGATTATGGGTGTTTTGTCTTCATCTTCATAGTTTGCGATGACATATGTTTACAGTAAGTCTTGGCTAAGTCATCTGCGCACACTGTTACGAATGTATGATATCAGTTTTGTTCTGCTCTAGTGATATATTACGTGAATCATAATAAAAGTGACTAGATCAATTGCTTGTTTTGTGTATGTTGTTATGATATGGTGCGTTTCTTAATGAATAATAATGATGATTATTATTTTTTGAAGCTTGAATTTTATTAGAGAATATTAAATTACAACTTGTCGTGGGTATGTGGTACCCACTGAGTCTTGAAATAAAATGTGACTGATAAAAGATGGGATTGCCTGGTCCCAAATTTTGGTTGAGTAGTTTCCTGCTTGGCTTCCATCTGCTGCATGGTTTGCTAATCCGTCCGCCGCTTGATTGCCTTCCTTGTAGTAGTGTTGTATGGCGACTTGCGGGATTTTGCTAAGTCTACTTTTTATTTCTTCAATCATTCCTGCTATGTGCCAAGGTGGTATAGTGGTTGATGTGATGAAATACAGGAGGTTCTCTGAGTCTGTTTCAAATAGAATTCTAGACCATTGTCTCTCCATTGCTGTTCTTGAGGCCAAGAGTAATGCCCAGGTTTCTGCAGTTAGGGAAGTGGTGATTCCCAGTGGTTGAGCCATTGAAATTATCGTTCGTGCATCTGAGTCTCTACAGACGAATCCTTCCCCTGCAAATCCCGGGTGGCCTCTGGATGCTCCATCTGTGTTAATCTTTATCTAGTTGATGTTTGGTGTGGACCAGCCTATCGATATTGTTGTTGTCCTTCTATCCGTTGTTGGGTGGTTGAATGTTGGTGTATCTCCTGGTACGATTGGTGGTGAAGCGTGCAGTGCTTCGAAATATTCTTGTTGTAATTTTTTTTCCCAGGATAGGATTTCTTCTGAAGTTGTTTGTTTTTGTTGGTATACTAGATCATTTCTGGATAGCCATATGGTCCATAATAGAAAACAAAAGGAGGAGATTATAGTTGTTGATGCTGATTGTTGCATGATTTGAGATATGGTTGTTTGTGGGGTTAAGGTGAAGGTCGGGTTGGGGTTGGAGTTTGGTGTATTTGTAAGTTGATTGAATAAGTTGTTCCAGGAAGTATTTGTTGTTGGGAAATGAATTAAAAGGTGGATTGCTAATTACGTATCAGTGTTGCATCTTGGATATATGTCTGAGTTGGTCAAATGGATTCGATGTAATAGAGAGAAGGTTGGTAATCCTTCATTGATGACTTTCCACAAGAAAAGCCAAATTTTTGGTGGACATGGTAAGGTCCACAAGAATTTGGTAGGTGGCAGAGGTGTGTGGGTTGGTTGACCGTGGGTTAGACATTTGTATCCCGAAGATGTAGTGTATTTTCCAGTTTTTAAGTGTGGCCAGATAATTTTATCTGGGGTGTTATTTTGAGGAAGGTGGATATTGATGATTTTTTGAATTATTGGATTGGGAAAGGTGTTCAGTTTTTCATGATTCCATGAATGAGAGATTGGGTCGATGATATCTGCTACCATTTGGATTGGGTAATAATGTGTTGGATCTAGATTTGGAGAGTGTGGAATCCAGTTAGCTTCTATTGGTGTTGATAACCCATTTCCAATTCGATGGAAAATTAAATTTTGCATGGTAGGGATAATTGATGCGAGTTGTCTCCATTGAGGGATGGCAGAGGATGGAATGGATATGTTTCCTTGTAGAATTGGTTGTTCATTAAAGTATTTTGCACTGAATAGAGTTCCACATATAGAGTTGGTTGTTCATGCAGGTTCCAAATTCTTTTCATGAGAAGGGCTTTATTATGATTAGCGTTTTTCCTTATTCCTAATCCTCCTCCGTCTATTGGTTTTGTTGTTTTATCCCATCCTATGGGGTGGAGTTTTTTGGTTGTTGAGTCATGTCCCCAGAAAAAATTTCTTGTTATACGATCTATTTGTTTGTGTATATTTATGGGTAGGTTTTGTGTTTGCATAATGTGATTTTAGGTTGGGGTTAGGGAGGTTTTGATGAGAACGAGTCTTCCTGCTGGCGTTAGGCTTTTTGTCATCCATCCTTTTACTTTTATAGCTAATCTTTGTAGAAGGGGAGTGAAAGTTTGATTTGATGCTCTTCCCTGTTTAAATTGTATGCCTAGATAGGTTGGAGGTTTTGAGGAGGTTGGCATATTAAAGAATTGTTGAAGATCATTTATTTTGATTGGGTCTAAATTAGGGTGATGGATGATTACTGATTTGGTAGTATTAATTACTTGCCCTACCGAAGAACTATAAGCTTGGAGGAGGGTTTTGAGGTGTTGGTTACTCTGATCCGAAGCTTTATATGTGATCAGAAGATCGTCCGCATACATTAGATGAATTATGGGAGGTGCTTTTTGTGAAATGTGAAGTCCTGGAACTAATTTTTGGTTTTGAAGGTTGCACAGGTTTGTAGAGAGTATTTCAGCACATATAATAAATATATAGGATGAAAGTGGGTCTCCTTGTCTAATACCTCTACTTGGTGAGATGTATCCATGGGGGGTACCATTTATTTTGATGGAGTAAGTAACTATTGTGACGTACAACATAATGTAGTCTATAAAGGCAGATGGGAATCCAAGTTTTGTAAATGAAGTTTTGATAAAACCCCAATATAGGTTGTCATAGGCTTTCTGGATGTCTAATTTTAGATCTATTTTTGGATCTTTGGTGGGTTTTGAGATTTTGATATTATGAAAGAGTTCCCCAGCAATCGCTATATTATCGTGAATTGATCTTTGAGGTACAAAAGTGTAGTGACCCTTAAGCTCGTCAACGCTATTAGACTAGTCAACAGACGTAGTAGCCGATAATTACCCGATTAGTCTAACTCGAGCGTTAATTAATAGAAATTAATCTAACAACGATTTGGATACGAAACTAGTATCGCTAGATAGATCTCGAAAAGTTACGTGGAATAGACTACTCGAACGTGTCATTCGGATATCGAAAGAAGAATATATCATCAGATTTGCTTGAAGGGAAAAAGAGTATTTTTGCCATTGGACCGACTGGGGCATCCCTTATCCAGCTGAGGGGGTGTTTAGCAAATCCCTTGATCTTATCGTGATTTATTCGAGAAGATATACTCGAACCTGTTTTCTTCTGTTCTTTCTTATTTTTCTTCTTCTTTCTTCTCGTTTCTCTTTCTTCTTCCGCTCTTTCTATTTCCTTCTCCTATGCGAATTCGAGATATCAAATAAGAGATTTCAGAATAGTAGAAGGTAGAACAGATCACGGGTTAGCTGTTAGTGGTATTTTTGTTGTCCGTTGATGATCCAGACTCGAAGGGGGGAAGTGAAATGGAAGTTAAGGTTTCTGTGAGATGAAGTTATGGAGGAATTGATTAATTGAAAGAGGATTTGAGTAGTTGATGATGAATAACAAAAATGGTTGTTGCTCAATTGAGTTTCTGAAGATGAATCGAAGAAATTAAAGAGCTAGGGTTTCTGTAAATTATTTGGAGTTCGATTCGGAGAAGGGTTAAGATGATTTAGACGGATTTATAAAATGGGTTTGTTTAATTGAAGATTTTGATTGTTGATTTGTGTTTGAATTAGAGAAGGTTGATTTTAGGATAACTTTAGGGTTTGCTGAGAGTCAGTGATGAAGTTGATTAAAGATGGGTGTTTGGAGATTGATTAGTTTAAGACTACCACAATTGGAATTGATGAAGCAACAGTTCAGGGGATACTAATATCTAAAGAAGAAGTTTAATTGAGGTTCTAAGGTTGTTTGGAGATGAATTGAGGAATTCGACCACAACTGCTTGGGTTGAATAATTTTTGAGGTAATTATTTTTATTAGTATTAATCAGTTCCAGTTCTTATAATTAAGTTAATGAGTTTCTTAATGAATTAAGAATTGAATTGGATATGATGGGTATGTGTATAAGTTGAAGATGGTTGAGGTGATAATTTAGTGGTGATGATGGTGTTGCTGTCATGGAAAAATGATGATAGTTTGGAAATGTATGTTCCGGTGGTGTGAATTGCAACGGAGAAGTTTGAAAGATTATAACTGTTGTTGGTTTAATGGATATATTTAGATGAGTAACTCTGATTTGTAGAGATTTAGTAGAGGTCGGAGTTATAACTTCGGAAGTGAAGTTGATTGTGCTGGAATAAATTATATTAGATGAAAGATCAGGGTTTGCAATGTTGTTAGAATTGAATGAGATAGATGCATAGTTGAGTTTATGGGATTGGGAATGTAACTGAAATTGCAGTTAGTTATGATGTTGAAATGAGTATAGGTTTGGTAAGTGAAGTGGAATGAAGGTGGACTTGAATCTCTACTGTTGTGGTTAAGTGAAGAAGGTAATATTGTAATCGCAATTGGGAGTTTTAGTATTACAGCGGCAATATAATTGTGTTGGGGTTTGTATTGATGACTGTCTGTGTTGTGAGATTCAGATGTTGTGAATGAAATGTTTTGTGACTGAAGATTGTAGAAAGAGTATTCTTAAATATGCAATTGCAGGTAGGCTTAAATTGTAATTGTATTTGAAGTCTGTTTAATTGATTCAATTATTGTATGTCTAGTTTGGAGTTGAACTTAAATAGAGTTATAAAATATAGATTTTTGGGAGTTAGAGTGAAGCACCATTTTGGTGCAACAGAAGCTTGGCCTGTGCAAAGGCATTGGCCTTGAGCCTTTCTCTTTTGTCAGATGTGAACCTGACTTACCTGAATCAGACCATCTGACTGAGTCGGATCAGACCTTAACTCAGTTGACCAGACTATAGCTGACTTAGTATGACCGAGTTAGACTTTAACCTTGGACCTTTGACTTGACCTTGACTATGTAGAATTGACTTGACCCTGACTGACGTTGACCGTTAGTGGACCCTTTGACCGTCAGTGACCGTTAGTTTACCCAGATGGACCAGGCTTTTGATTAATGTGCCTGTTTAGGGGAATTGGGCTTAGGACTAGTTTTCTTATAAGTAATGAATTGGACCTTTGTGGTCCGAATTAGACTTTGGTTCCTTCTACAAAGTTGTAGATCTTCATAAGACTTACCTACGGACTATAGAATCAATCTAATCGGATTAGTAAACTCTTAGTTATACTAGAGATAGAGATTAAGATACCATAATGGGCTTAGAAACATTAGATAGAATTGTATGATTCTTCTGTGAGCCTTTTGGCTAAACTCTTAGAGTGCTTGTATGATTAACAGTTAGACGATTAACACCGATCGTTTAAGGATGAACCAATGGATCATGGATCTCGAGGTATGCGAGGCTTGTCATCAAAACATGTGGGAATGCATTTAACAGTTTTGTAATCATTGTTATTCTTTTACGAAAGTCTTTGTTTAATAAACTCATGCATTGTCTATTCGTTTATTCCATGCTTTGTTTATCTTTATGATTGTCTTTGGGAAATGAGAATTTCCATCTATGGTATATTGGATACGCTCCTTCATATTCTTATGGCAAGGGCGATACACCACAATATTAATAATAGGTGTGGAATTTGGAAATGATGAAAGTAGTCTAAAACAAATTGAACATACATTGTGCTTAATTTACTTATTAAAGCCTCTCCATTTAGTCAGACTGAATTAGAAGCCTTGGTGCCTCTTGTGATTCTACTGCCTTTCCATTTATGCTTATATTTACCATTTTCTTTGTCTGTTTATGATATGACATGAGCTATGTGCTACCAAATTTAATAAGGTTATCTTTGTTACTCACTATTGACATACGATATGAGTTATTGGAGCAAGGTTTGAGTTTTTTTTCTTATACTTGTTGTATTGGTTAAATGTTGCAGGTAACTCTTAAGTGTCACAGACATATTAAGAACAAGCCTTACCCAAAGTCAAGGTTACATGCGTGGTTTACGACCCAAAGATTAGGATTTATGATGTTGGCATGAAAAAGAAAAGAGTTGATGAGTTCCTTTCTGTGTTTATTTGGTGAGTTCCCTTTCTATGTCCATTAGAATTTATGATGTTGGCAAACATGACCAAGTTTGCAGGGAAGGATGCTTTCCATTTGAGAGTCAGGGTACATCCTTACTATGTCTTGCGTATCATCAATCTCTTGTTCATTAATTTCATCTCTTTATATACAGGTGATACGTTACGAGCTTCCTAGCACTTAGGAGATCTTTCTCATGGGTCTGGTAGAACATGACGTGCTGGAATATTGATTGTATGTTATTGGCCTTGAATAAATTGTTCAAATGGAAGACTTTTTGTTTAGTGCGCATTCAATGTGTCTCTCGGTAGTGTTTGTCTCAGTTGCATTTGGCACGAAAATGTTACGGGAACTCTTGACTAAGTCAACGACAAGTTGACTTGACTTTTTTTTCAAGTTGCAAAAATTTAGCAACGGCCAGAAATTACTAAATTTAGAACCAAATAATAAATTTGATCCTAAAGTTTAGCCGTTTTAAGTTTTTTTGGTTCTAAATTTCGCAAATGCTCTAGAGCAGTTGCGACTTTTCCATTTCGCAACTGTTTCAAGCTGTTGCGATAATAATATAACAACAAAATTTGATGAGTTGCTAAACCTTTTCGCAACAGCCAAAACCGTTGCAAAGTCGAGAAAAAAAACACTTGGGTGAACCGAAAACCGTTGCGAAATTTTTTTCGCAACGGCTTTAGAGTTGTTGCAAAAAATATGCAACGCCACGTTTTACTGCAACTTGCTTGCTTGTTGCAAGTCCCTTTTGCAACTGCACTCAGTTGTTGCTATTCCGGAAAAATGGTGTAGTGTGTAAACCAAATGATTATTTTATATGTATCATTGGAGAGGAGTTCTTGTATATATATTCCTGAGCGGGGTTAGTTTTGGGTTAAGTTTTTGTAGCAGATTTCTTAATTGAAAATTCAAGTGTATAATTTAGATTTTAGTGCCTCTTTATTTAGTTAAATTCTTGGTTTAGTCAGCTGTTAGCTTAGGGGGCGCTACAAAGTTGGTATCAGAGCTCATTATTAGATCTTATATGGGAAAAGATAGGAATAGCCAGTGCCAATTAGTGAAATAGATTAGCTTAGAATTGGGTTGGGTTGTGAGATAAATTTTAATCACTAAAAGCTATCAATAATTAAAATATTTATTTTATTGATTGATTTGTTTGTTTGATTGTTTGTTTTTGTATTGAAGTAAAAATTTGTAGGGTACACCAATGACTTTAGGATTTGATAATAATTAATAAAAAAAGGTATGAACACGTAAACAATCTAATACTATAATAATAATAGTGAAAGTCATATAATGGATATAACTTGTAAATCAAATAGAAATTTACTGAACACATGGACTTATGTGAAGGATAAATAAATTATGGAGTAACCACATAAATGTTGATAGTAATTTTTGGGACTTATTAATATTTGTAAGAATAGTTAAAATAATATTTCAACCATTAATGTTAACAATAAAATATTATTACAACAATAACTATAAATGATAATAAAAGTAAAGAGAAATTTCAATAAAATTTTGTTAGCATTTATCAATTAGTGTCACGTTACACTTAACAAAAATTCATTAAAGATATATATAACAATAAAAATAATAATTATGATTAATTAAATAGTTATGGAACAATTTAATAACACTTGTTTACGGTTAAGTTTTGTAAATTAAACTAATTACAAATTAGAGATATAATTTTACTTCTAAACTAGATAACTAATGTAATGCTTTTAGGCGTTAGACTTAAGAAAACGAGGATATAATAATGTATAAAATGAAAAGACTCAAATTATTACTTCTAAATTATCCTTAGTTTAACAAATGATTCAATAGATCTTTATAATGAAACAAATATACATGAAATAGTAATAATAGCAATCGGATATTTAGTGTAATATTAGAATTAAAAGGAAATAAATTCGTATACTAACAGAATCCTTCTTTATAAATAAATTAATTTTCTTTGGAAATGAAAAGTTAGTATGACAAACTTGAACTATTAAAATTTAAATTAGTACTGTATGGAGCATAATTTAAATTAAAATATCATTAACAAATATACAACGATAAAATAATGACTAAGACTAAAAAGCTACGTAATTAGCTACGGTTAAGATTTGCAAAGTTAAAAAAAATAATAACAAATTAGAAGTATATGTTTTACATTTAAATAAGATAGTTAAAACAAGACTTATTAAGTAGGAATAAAAGAACGTGAGGTCATATAAGACTCATAATAAAGACTAAAATTGTTAACAATCTTATACCTAGATTATTTTTAGTCCAATAAATGATTTACTAAATCACTAAAATATGCATGAAGTAATATTTATAATATTTGAATGCTTAGTACAAATTTAACTTAAAAGAAAATAAATTTGTATATGAATAAGACATGTTAAATCTTTATGCAGACTCAAATTTTAAAATCATATTAAAATTACTAACGCCAATATGTAACACGATATACTATATTACCAATTCAATCTGAATAAATCAAATTTGTTATATCAATCTTTCGTGAAATTAAAATTATATTTACAAGATTAGGGCGTAATAAAAATTAAACTAAGTATCATTACTAAACAATTATTTTAATTGTATGTCAATTACACTAGTAATCAAATAAAAAAATTTGATAAAACAATAATGAAAATGATAGTATAATTAAGACAATAATTTTCGATAAAATAAGCAAATTATAATACTGTCTAATATTAATTATTATAAAATTTAGAATTATTGTAAATATCGTTTGGATAATATTATTGGATAGTAATAGCAGAATGTAGATTTTATTAATAATACAACTTAAGGATTACTTAAAAATAATATAAACTTAAGGAAATAAAGTTAGATCAAATCAAATCTAGTATTAATAATAAAGTTAAACTTCGCATTATGATTAATTATGAGTAACTTATATCAGTCTAAGAAATAAGAAATGTATGTAATAACAATAATTTAACAAGTTGCATAATGAAATAAACAAATAGACACACTGGAAATAATAATAGTAACAATTGGATAATAGTTATAACATTCAGTTATTTTAAAATAGTATATGAATTTCAAATAATTATTTAGTTATAATATTATGGTTTCATTCGGAATTAAAATTTAATTTCATGTAAATAAATAAGATAAAATAAATTTTGATGTTTAAATTATTTAAAATGCTGTGAATTATATACATAGTTTATAAAGTAAAATCTTCAAGTTAAAGCAATTACAATAGAATTTAGAAATTAATCAGTCATAATAAGTTAGCACTTAAAACAATCGAATTGAGTTTACTTATAATAGTCATTAAATTTCAGACGACGAAATTGTTTAAAAGGATGAGAACTATTTATATATTTTACGAATTAAATTTGTTATAGTTACACCAGTTAAGATAAAAGTTGAAGACTCATTAATTTTAATAAATTAATAATTAGTTTATCTAGCACTGAAGAATAGTGAAGGTTGTGTTTTCTCTGTTTGTAGGAAGGCATTGTTGGGATTGGCCAACCTTGACAGGGCAACTACATTCAGAGATGACTGATCATAGAAGTATAATTTAAATCTTTAGAAAACCGATAATTATAAAGTCACTTAGAAAGAAATGTAGGATTCTTCCTTGAAGCTAGAGATAAGTATTTTATAAAATAGAAATTAGCGTAAGAAACTCATATTTTCCTATTTGATAGAATCTAAATCAGTGTAGTTGAACCTAGAGCTAGAAATTTTAGATTTCAGTTGTAGAAGCCATATAGGTTTGTGCTTTATTTCTTATTGGTTGCGCTTAGGCAAGAGATGAGATTATTCTTAAGGTGGGGAGTTTTGAAGATCAGAAGGGTGGTTCGATTTTCGAGGACGAAAATGTTTAAAGGTGGGGAGAATGTAGTGACCCTCAAGCTCATCAACGCTATTAGACTAGTCAACAAACGTATTAGCCGATAATTACCCGATTAGTATAACTCGAGCGTTAATTAATAGAAATTAATCTAACAACGATTTGGATACGAAACTAGTATCGCTAGATAAATCTCGAAAAGTTACGTGGAATAGACTACTCGAACGTGTCATTCGGATATCGGAAGAAGAATATATCATCAGATTTGCTTGAAGGGAAAAAGAGTATTTTTGCCATTGGACCAACTGGGGCGTCCCTTATCCAGCTGAGGGGGTGTTTAGCAAATCCCTTGATCTTATAGGGATTTATTCAAGAATATATACTCGAACCTGTTTTCTTCTGTTCTTTCTTATTTTTCTTCTTCTTTCTTCTCGTTTCTCTTTCTTCTTCCGCTCTTTCTATTTCCTTCTCCTATGCGAATTCGAGAGATCAAATAAGATATTTCAGAATAGTATAAGGTAGAACATATCACGGGTTAGCTGTTAGTGGTATTTTTGTTGTCCGTTGATGTTCCATACTCGAAGGGGGGAAGTGAAATTGAAGTTAGGATTTCTGTGAGATGAAGTTATGGAGGAATTGATTAATTGAAAGAGGATTTGAGTAGTTGATGATGAATAACAAAAATGGTTGTTGCTCAATTGAGTTTCTGAAGATGAATCGAAGAAATTAAAGAGCTAGGGTTTCTGTAAATTATTTGGAGTTCGATTCGGACAAGGGTTAAGATGATTTAGACGGATTTATAAGATGGGTTTGTTTAATTGAAGATTTTGATTGTTGATTTGGGTTCGAATTAGAGAAGGTTGATTTGAGGATAACTTTAGGGTTTGCTGAGAGTCAGTGATGAAGTTGATTAAAGATGATTGTTTGGAGATTGATTAGTTTAAGACTACCACAACTGGAATTGATGAAGCAACAGTTCAGGGGATACTAATATCTAAAGAAGAAGTTTAATTGAGGTTCTAAGGTTGTTTGGAGATGAATTGAGGAATTCGACCACAACTGCTTGGGTTGAATAATTTTTGAGGTAATTGTTTTTATTAGTATTAATCAGTTCCAGTTCTTATAATTAAGTTAATGAGTTTCTTAATGAATTAAGAATTGAATTGGATATGATGGGTATGTGTATAAGTTGAAGATGGTTGAGGTGATAATTTAGTGGTGATGATGGTGTTGTTGTCATGGAAAAATGATGATAGTTTGGAAATGTATGTTCCGGTGGTGTCAATTGCAACGGAGAAGTTTGAAAGATTATAATTGTTGTTGGTTGAATGGATATATTTATATGAGTAACTCTGATTTGTAGAGATTTAGTAGAGGTCGGAGTTATAGGTTCGAAAGTGAAGTTGATTGTGCTGGAATAAATTGTATTAGATGAAAGATCAGGGTTTGCAATGTTGTTAGAATTGAATGAGTTAGATGCATAGTTGAGTTTATGGGATTGGGAATGTAACTGAAATTGCAGTTAGTGATGATGTTGAAATGAGTATAGGTTTGGTAAGTGAAGTGGAATGAAGGTGGACTTGAATCTATACTGTTGTGGTTAAGTGAAGAAGGTAATATTGTAATCACAATTGGGAGTTTTAGTATTACAGCGGCAATATAATTGTGTTGGGGTTTGTATTGATGACTGTCTGTGTTGTGAGATTCAGATGTTGTGAATGAAATGTTTTGTGATTGAAGATTGTAGAAAGAGTATTCTTAAAGCTGCAATTGCAGGTAGGCTTAAATTGTAATTGTATTTGAAGTCTGTTTAATTGATTCAATTATTGTATGTCTAGTTTGGAGTTGAACTTAAATAGAGTTATAAAATATAGAGTTTTGGGAGTTAGAGTGAAGCACCATTTTGGTGCAACAGAAGCTTGGCATGTGCAAAGGCATTGGCCTTGAGCCTTTCTCTTTTGTCAAATGTGAACCTGACTTACCTGACTCAGACCATCTGACTGAGTCGGATCAGACCTTAACTTAGTTGACCAGACTTGACCAGACTATAGCTGACTCAGTATGACCGAGTTAGAATTTAACCTTGGACCTTTGACTTGACCTTGACTCTGTAGAATTGACTTGACCCTGACTGACGTTGACTGTTAGTGGACCCTTTGACCGTCAGTGACCGTTAGTTTACCCAGATGGACCAGGCCTTTGATTAATGGGCATGTTTAGGGGAATTGGGCTTAGGACTAGTTTTCTTATAAGTAATGAATTGGACCTTTGTGGTCCGAATTAGACTTTGGTTCCTTCTACAAAGTTGTAGATCTTCATAAGACTTACCTACGGACTATAGAATCAATCTAATCAGATTAGTAAACTCTTAGTTATACTAGAGATAGAGATTAAGATACCATAATGGGCTTAGAAACATTAGATAGAATTGTATGATTCTTCTGTGAGCCTTTTGGCTAAACTCTTAGAGTGCTTGTATGATTAACAGTTAGACGATTAACACCGATCGTTTAAGGATGAACCAATGGATCATGGATCTCGAGGTATGCGAGGCTTGTCATCAAAAGAGGTGGGAATGCATTTAACAGTTTTGTAATCATTGTTATTCTTTTACGAAAGTCTTTGTTTAATAAACTCATGCATTGTCTATTCATTTATTCCATGCTTTGTTTATCTTTATGATTGTCTTTGGGAAATGAGAATTTCCATCTATGGTATATTGGTTACGCTCCTTCATATTCTTATGGCTAGGTCGATACACCGCAATATTAATAATAGGTGTGAAATTGGCATCAATATTACGGGTGTGTAACTTTCACCCACAGATTGCTTTACGTCTTCAGTATGACGGTGTGTAAATGTCACCACAAAAATTATAAGGTGTGTAAATGTCACCGCATAAACTAAAGGAGGAGTTTAGGTCCATATACATGATTGTTTATTTCAGTGGTTATGTTGTCTTCTAATGTTTGGAAAACATGTAATGTTTTCCAAATATGCATATGATTACTTAGAAGTTAAATGTTAATTATTTCCCAATTTGGTTTGATGTGAGGGGATGCATAACGAAAGTTTCAAGGAGTTAACTTCGTTATTTGATTATATAATGATATGTTTAATTTGTTGTATATTCTAATTATACCACTACACCATTTTTCCAGATCATCAACAAAAATTTGCAACAACTCTTAAGCCGTTGCGAATTCGCAACTAAATTTGCAACTGCTCCTAAATTAGCAACTGTTTTTTGCAGTTGCGAACTTTGCAACTGCAATGAGCCGTTGCGAAATTTTGAGTTCGCAACGGCTGACAATATCACATGTGCTGCCTGCTTGTGTGCAAGTTAACACCAGAATTGTGCGCGTGGCTCCGGATGTGTGGGTGGGAACACTAGTTTTATTCTACCCTTTCTTCACTAAACCCTAACTCCCTTATCTTATTTTTCATCGACCAGGAGCTGCCTCCATCTTCCTCTCGTTTCAACAGTGCCTCATCTCAATTCTCTTCATCAACACCAACTTAAAATAGGATATTTATCAACAAAATCCATCAATAACATCAGCTCTTATCTATTATCTTCATCAAGACCAACAGAAAACGAAGATTCATCAACAACATCAGTTCTTGAAATCTGAATCGATGAAGAATAGACGATTAGGATCATCAACAATAATCAAGAGTAGTTTTATTTTGTCTAAAGCAATTGGTGATTGTAAATAAAATTAGATTACGTCTCTTCTTTGGTAAAGAAACCCTAGATTTGTTTCTGCTTTGATCGATGTTGGTGGTGATGTGAATTTTAGGGATCTATCAAATGGGAAATTTTTGTTGTTTGCAGGCTGAACAACCGGTGAATCCCTAAAATTAACATTTTTGGAAGTAAGTTTTCTCTGTACTTATATGATTTCCTTCACTCCAATTGGATTTTATGTTCTTGTATAATTAGGCATCTAAAAGTCTAATGCTCATTATGCTATATACACACAGGAACCCAATAATTGATTGTGCTTTTGAACTGATTTGTTGAATGTACTTCGCTTACAGGTACTAGATGAACCAGTTGAGGTTATGGTAAGTATATGAATCAATTAATTTTGTTAAATTTTTGGGTTTTAATTTTTTTATTAAATGATGGTAAGGAGAAGAAGATTATTAAACATACTCTGGCTTATAGGTCACTCGAGGACAATAACAACTCTTTTCCATCCAACAAAATTTGGTTAAACTTTTTTTTTCCAGCAAGTTTGACTTTAAATGTAAGAATTTGAGAACAATTATTTGATAAAACTGCCCTTATTCATGTTTTATTATTTGATGGTATATGTGATAAGTTTTTTGATATTTTTGAATTGTTGTTATACAAAGACACTGTCATTCTTCAAGTAGGTTGTTATCTTGATGCTAAGCATGATCTGAAATCTCAGGGTGAAGATGGAAGGCTTATGTTTCACTTCCAATCATTTATGTCATTCAATGTGGCCAGCAGGTGATATACTCTTTCTGAAGTCAATATAGATGAATTATGCATCAAAGTTTGTATTCGTTAATCATTTGGGAGGGGATGACTTCGACAAGGTTGGTGCAAGCTTTCATTTGTGATATATGTGTAAAATTATTATTCTGGTTGCGGTTGTTAAGTGTATGAATTTACAATGCACAGAGAATTGTTGATTGACTTGCCAGCTTTAAGAGAGGTGAAGGAATTGATCTTTTGAAGGATAAATAAGCTCTTCAGCATCTTACTAAGACTATTGATAAAGAAAAATGGAGTTGTCACCCTTAACATTAGGTGAGTTGCTATCCTTCCTCATTAAAAGGTGCATGCAACAGTTTTTTTTTTGGCTTTTGACAAGCTTACACAGAGACATACTTCTCTTTTTTATACTACATGTGTTCGTGAAAGCTTACTGTTGTGTATCTGGTCTGTTTTGCAGTTTGCCTTTCATTACTGCAATGGCTTATGGTCACAAGCACATCGTGACCACTCTTACAAGGGCTAACTTTGAGGAGTTGTGCTCAGACCTTCTTGACCGGTATGTAATCTCCTTTAATTTCATCACCAGTAGTATTTTTACATTTGGTTTCAAGATTTTGTAGTAGTAGTGTGGTACATTGGGATTGCTCTAACTCCTATCTTCTCTTGGAAACAACCTCCTTAGACTGAAAGTTCCAGTTGAGAACTCTTTGAGAGGTGCAAAGCTCGGTTTCAAGGACTTGGATGAGGTGATCCTTGTTGGTGGATCCACACATATCCCTTCTGTCCAGGAGCTTGTTAAATCATTGACTGGTAATGACCCAGATATTACGGTGAATCTTGATGAAGTTGCTGCTCTGGGTGATGCAGTTCAGGTTAGTTTCAACTTTTTCCTTATCATAGATCATATATTCTCATGCAAGTGACAATGTAAATCTAGAATGATTACTGGGTTACATATGGCAGAAGATCATCAAGATAGGAAGGCTACTTCAGCTCAAACAAGCCAGTGAAACAGATCAGTGTTCTGAGGATGACCTTAGCGAAGTTTTTGGTACATATGGTCTGGTCACTAAAGAATGTAAGTTTTGTTTCTCCTGAAAACCCCTTTTCCTGTAATTATTTATCGATTTTGTTTTTGTTGTTGATTACTTTGGTGAAAGATGGGCTAATTGGGGTTTGACTTCAAATCAGCCTTTTAGATGATTGTATTACCCTCTGCAAAAGGAAATTAGACATATAGTTTTAGTGTGAGAAAATGGTGAAGGAACTCAATGTTTAGTTTATAAAGCTCGTGGACGTGTAACAAATAGGACAAATTTTCTTATGAAGATTCACTTAAAACAAGAAGATGGAGGTTTTCCAAGTACGGCTTTTGGAGAAATCTCTATGTTGAAGGAAATGCAACATGATAATATATTCAAGTATAATGTTTTATCATTTCATTTTAGTTTATAGTTCAATTACAATTTGTTGCTTAGGATATAATTGGGTCGATGAAGGTGTGGGGTTATTCTGGTTGTTTAGTGCAAGTATATTTTTGAACATGGTATGAGGAATAACATGGTATGACTATTAAAACTACTAGTATATCTTTTTAACTAACCAATGAAATCTCATGGTAGATTTCAAAGCATAATTTATTGGTTAGGATACTACTTCCACTGTATGCATGATCAGTAGGTTCTCTTGTTTCCTTTGATTTATGAGCTTTAAAGATTGAAGGGTCATTTTATACTACATTCCTTGTCTGTGACAGTAGAATAATTCTAAAAGGGTAGTACCATAGTTGGTGTTTGCATTTAAACGTGTAAACACAATCAAGTAAATGAAATTTCACCAAATTTGGTCAACTATGTCATATTATGGGAAGAATTTAATGGGTACACTAGGCTGAAACTAGTTTAAGTAAAGATCCAGTAACTGATAGGGTCAATATGTGGTACTGCTCAAGTGTCAAAGTTTTCCAATGGGAAGGTCATGATTACTAAGCCTAAGTTGTTATGTAATAGCATTAATTTTGATTGGATGTAGCTTTAATCTTTGTTGTGTACATTGGATTTAGAAGTTAAAGAGATCATTATGATGGTATTTACGGGCAAGCATTCATTCTGTGTTGGTACACAAAGATCATGTCTTTCCCCACTAACTTAAGTTTTCGTTTCAAATGCAGAGCGTTAAGTTTCTGGTCAGAAGTGCACTCTATAACAAGTATTGCGAAACGGAATTATTAAAAAAATGTATTAAGTATTAACTAAGACCACTACCTTAGGTGCTGATACAATTGGTATCATATTAACATAGTCTCCCCATTCATTAAAATATATTTGTTGTTTTTCCTGCCATATGAAACAGTTATATAATTGGCATGATGTGGCCATAATTGAACTTTTGTATGACCGTGCATTGACAAGTTCTGGAGAGAATCTTCTGTCACGCCCCTAACGGTTCTATACATTCAGAAGTATGCTCAATGTCAAGTGTAATAACATGTATATTAATTGTCATGTTTTATAGGTACCTCACTTGTGGTGCTTGGGTAGGAAAATTTTTCTTTTTAGTATGGAATTCATTTTCTGAGTTTGTTTTTCCAGGGTTTGTTGGAGGAGCATAATTTGGAAGTGTATAAGGAGATGAAAGCTTGGAGACCTTAAATGCTTTAAGTAGTGCGAAGTGACTCTGAAATTGCTGAAGTCTATTTTGGAGGGTGAAGTGTGATGATGTGCACCAACAACAAGTGAGTAAAGAAGACTCGGTGTTTAATTTGGAAATGATGAAAGTAGTCTAAAACAAATTGAACATACATTGTGCTTAATTTACTTATTAAAGCCTCTCCATTTAGTCAGACTGAATTAGAAGCCTTGGTGCCTCTTGTGATTCTACTGCCTTTCCATTTATGCTTATATTTACCATTTTCTTTGTCTGTTTATGATATGACATGAGCTATGTGCTACCAAATTTAATAAGGTTATCTTTGTTACTCACTATTGACATACGATATGAGTTATTGGAGCAAGGTTTAAGTTTTTTTTTCTTATACTTGTTGTATTGGTTAAATGTTGCAGGTAACTCTTAAGTGTCACAGACATATTAAGAACAAGCCTTACCCAAAGTCAAGGTTCTGTCGTGGTTTACCTGACCCAAAGATTAGGATTTATGATGTTGGCATGAAAAAGAAAAGAGTTGATGAGTTCCTTTCTGTGTTTATTTGGTGAGTTCCCTTTCTATGTCCATTAGAATTTATGATGTTGGCAAACATGACCAAGTTTGCAGGGAAGGATGCTTTCCATTTGAGAGTCAGGGTACATCCTTACTATGTCTTGCGTATCATCAATCTCTTGTTCAGTAATTTCATCTCTTTATATACAAGTGATATGTTACGAGCTTCCTAGCACTTAGGAGATCTTTCTCATGGGTCTGGTAGAACATGACGTGCTGGAATATTGATTGTATGTTATTGGCCTGAATAAATTGTTCAAATGGAAGACTTTTTTGTTTAGTGCGCATTCAATGTGTCTCTCAGTAGTGTTTGTCTCAGTTGCATTTGGCCTGAAAATGTTACAGGGAACTCTTGACTAAGTCAACGACAAGTTGACTTGACTTTTTTTTCATGTTGCAAAAATTTAGCAACGGCCGAAAACTGTTACTAAATTTAGAACCAGAATAATAAATTTCGATCCGGCTAAGTTTAGCCGTTTTAAGTTTTTTTGGTTCTAAATTTCGCAACTGCTCTAGAGCAGTTGCGACTTTTCCATTTCGCAACTGTTTCAAGCTGTTGCGATAATAATATAGCAACAGCCGCCAGCAGTTACTAAACCTTTTCGCAACAGCCAAAACCGTTGCAAAGCCGAGAAAAAAACACTTGGGTGAACCGAAAACCGTTGCGAAATTTTTTCCGCAACGGCTTTAGAGTTGTTGCAAAAAAAAATGCAACGCCACGTTTCGCAATGGCTTGCTGCTGTTGCAAGTCCCTTTTGCAACTGCACTCAGCTGTTGCTATTCCGGAAAAATGGTGTAGTGTGTAAACCAAATGATTATTTTATATGTATCATTGGAGAGGAGTTCTTGTATATATATTCCTGAGCGGGGTTAGTTTTGGGTTAAGTTTTTGTAGCAGATTTCTTAATTGAAAATTCAAGTGTATAATTTAGATTTTAGTGCCTCTTTATTTAGTTAAATTCTTGGTTTAGTCAGCTGTTAGCTTAGGGGGCGCTACAAAGTTGGTATCAGAGCTCATTATTAGATCTTATATGGGAAAAGATAGGAATAGCCAGTTACCCGATTAGTGAAATAGATTAGCTTAGAATTGGGTTGGGTTGTGAGATAAATTTTAATCACTAAAAGCTATCAATAATTAAAATATTTATTTTATTGATTGATTTGTTTGATTGTTTGTTTTTGTATTGAAGTAAAAATTTGTAGGGTACACCAATGACTTTAGGATTTGATAATAATTAATAAAAAAAAGTATGAACACGTAAACAATCTAATACTATAATAATAATAGTGAAAGTCATATAATGGATATAACTTGTAAATCAAATAGAAATTTACTGAACACATGGACTTATGTGAAGGATAAATAAATTATGGAGTAACCACATAAATGTTGATAGTAATTTTTGGGACTTATTAATATTTGTAAGAATAGTTAAAATAATATTTCAACCATTAATGTTAACAATAAAATATTATTACAACAATAACTATAAATGATAATAAAAGTAAAGAGAAATTTCAATAAAATTTTGTTAGCATTTATCAATTATTGTCACGTTACACTTAACAAAAATTCATTAAAGATATATATAACAATAAAAATAATAATTATGATTAATTAAATAGTTATGGAACAATTTAATAACACTTGTTTACGGTTAAGTTTTGTAAATTAAACTAATTACAAATTAGAGATATAATTTTACTTCTAAACTAGATAACTAATGTAATGCTTTTAGGCGTTAGACTTAAGAAAACGAGGATATAATAATGTATAAAATGAAAAGACTCAAATTATTACTTCTAAATTATCCTTAGTTTAACAAATGATTCAATAAATCTTTAGAATGAAACAAATATACATGAAATAGTAATAATAGCAATCGGATATTTAGTGTAATATTAGAATTAAAAGGAAATAAATTCGTATACTAACAGAATCCTTCTTTATAAATAAATTAATTTTCTTTGGAAATGAAAAGTTAGTATGACAAACTTGAACTATTAAAATTTAAATTAGTACTGTATGGAGCATAATTTAAATTAAAATATCATTAACAAATATACAACGATAAAATAATGACTAAGACTAAAAAGCTACGTAATTAGCTACGGTTAAGATTTGCAAAGTTAAAAAAAAATAATAACAAATTAGAAGTATATGTTTTACATTTAAATAAGATAGTTAAAACAAGACTTATTAAGTAGGAATAAAAGAACGTGAGGTCATATAAGACTCATAATAAAGACTAAAATTGTTAACAATCTTATACCTAGATTATTTTTAGTCCAATAAATGATTTACTAAATCACTAAAATATGCATGAAGTAATATTTATAATATTTGAATGCTTAGTACAAATTTAACTTAAAAGAAAATAAATTTGTATATGAATAAGACATGTTAAATCTTTATGCAGACTCAAAGTTTAAAATCATATTAAAATTACTAACGCCAATATGTAACACGATATACTATATTACCAATTCAATCTGAATAAATAAAATATGTTATATCAATCTTTCGTGAAATTAAAATTATATTTACAAGATTAGGGCGTAATAAAAATTAAACTAAGTATCATTACTAAACAATTATTTTAATTGTATGTCAATTACACTAGTAATCAAATAAAAAAATTTGATAAAACAATAATGAAAATGAGAGTATAATTAAGACAATAATTTTCGATAAAATAAGCAAATTATAATACTGTCTAATATTAATTATTATAAAATTTAGATATTGTAAATATCGTTTGGATAATATTATTGGATAGTAATAGCAGAATGTAGATTTTATTAATAATACAACTTAAGGATTACTTAACAATAATATAAACTTAAGGAAATAAAGTTAGATCAAATCAAATCTAGTATTAATAATAAAGTTAAACTTCACATTATGATTAATTATGAGTAACTTATATCAGTCTAAGAAATAAGAAATGTATGTAATAACAATAATTTAACAAGTTGCATAATGAAATAAACAAATAGACACACTGGAAATAATAATAGTAACAATTGGATAATAGTTATAACATTCAGTTATTTTAAAATAGTATATGAATTTTAAATAATTATTTAGTTATAATATTATGGTTTCATTTGGAATTAAAATTTAATTTCATGTAAATAAATAAGATAAAATAAATTTTGATGTTTAAATTGTTTAAAATGCTGTGAATTATATACATAGTTTATAAAGTAAAATCTTCAAGTTAAAGCAATTACAATAGAATTTAGAAATTAATCAGTCATAGTAAGTTAGCACTTAAAACAATCGAATTGAGTTTACTTATAATAGTCATTAAATTTCAGACGACGAAATTGTTTAAAATGATGAGAACTATTTATATATTTTACGAATTAAATTTGTTATAGTTACACCAGTTAAGATAAAAGTTGAAGACTAATTAATTTTAATAAATTAATAATTAGTTTATCTAGCACTGGAGAATAGTGAAGGTTGTGTTTTCTCTGTTTGTAGAAAGGCATTGTTGGGATTGGCCAACCTTGACAGGGCAACTACATTCAGAGATGACTGATCATAGAAGTATAATTTAAATCTTTAGAAAACCGATAATTATAAAGTCACTTAGAAAGAAATGTAGGATTCTTCCTTGAAGCTAGAGATAAGTATTTTATAAAATAGAAATTAGCGTAAGAAACTCATATTTTCCTATTTGATATAATCTAAATCAGTGTAGTTGAACCTAGAGCTCCAAATTTTAGATTTCAGTTGTAGAAGCCATATAGGTTTGTGCTTTATTTCTTATTGGTTACACTTAGTCAAGAGATGAGATTATTCTTAAGGTGGGGAGTTTTGAAGATCAGAAGGGTGGTTCGATTTTCGAGGACGAAAATGTTTAAAGGTGGGGACAATGTAGTGATCCTCAAGCTCGTCAACGCTATTAGACTAGTCAACAGACGTATTAGCCGATAATTACCCGATTAGTATAACTCGAGCGTTAATTAATAGAAATTAATCTAACAACGATTTGGATACGAAACTAGTATCGCTAGATAGATCTCGAAAATTTACGTGGAATATACTACTCGAACGTGTCATTCGGATATCGGAAGAAGAATATATCATCAGATTTGCTTGAAGGGAAAAAGAGTATTTTTTCCATTGGACCGACTAGGGCGTCCCTTATCCAGCTGAGGGGGTGTTTAGCAAATCCCTTGATCTTATCGGGATTTATTCGTGAAGATATACTCGAACCTGTTTTTTTTTTCTGTTCTTTCTTATTTTTCTTCTTCTTTCTTCTCGTTTCTATTTCTTCTTCCGCTCTTTCTATTTCCTTCTCCTATGCGAATTCGAGAGATCAAATAAGAGATTTCAGAATAGTGGAAGGTAGAACAGATCACGGGTTAGCTGTTAGTGGTATTTTTTTTGTCCGTTGATGATCCAGACTCGAAGGGGGGAAGTGAAATGGAAGTTATGGTTTCTGTGAGATGAAGTTATGGAGGAATTGATTAATTGAAAGAGGATTTGAGTAGTTGATGATGAATAACAAAAAGGGTTGTTGCTCAATTGAGTTTCTAAAGATGAATCGAAGAAATTAAAGAGCTAGGGTTTCTGTAAATTATTTGGAGTTCGATTCGGAGAAGGGTTAAGATGATTTAGACGGATTTATAAGATGGGTTTGTTTAATTGAAGATTTTGATTGTTGATTTGGGTTCGAATTAGAAAAGGTTGATTTGAGGATAAATTTAGGGTTTGCTGAGAGTCATTGATGAAGTTGATTAAAGATGGGTGTTTGGAGATTGATTAGTTTAAGACTACCACAACTGGAATTGATGAAGCAACAGTTCAGGGGAGACTAATATCTAAAGAAGAAGTTTAATTGAGGTTCTAAGGTTGTTTGGAGATGAATTGAGGAATTCGACCACAACTGCTTGAGTTGAATCATTTTTGAGGTAATTGTTTTTATTAGTATTAATCAGTTCCAGTTCATATAATTAAGTTAATGAGTTTCTTAATGAATTAAGAATTGAATTGGATATGATGGGTATGTGTATAAGTTGAAGATGGTTGAGGTGATAATTTGGTGGTGATGATGGTGTTGCTGTCATGGAAAAATGATGATAGTTTGGAAATGTATGTTCCGGTGGTGTGAATTGCAACGGAGAAGTTTGAAAGATTATAACTGTTGTTGGTTTAATGGATATATTTATATGAGTAACTCTGATTTGTAGAGATTTAGTAGAGGTCGGAGTTATAGCTTCGGAAGTGAAGTTGATTGTGCTGGAATAAATTGTATTAGATGAAAGATCAGGGTTTGCAATGTTGTTAGAATTGAATGAGTTAGATGCATAGTTGAGTTTATGGGATTGGGAATGTAACTGAAATTGCAGTTAGTGAAGATGTTGAAATGAGTATAGGTTTGGTAAGTGAAGTGGAATAAAGGTGGACTTGAATCTATACTGTTGTGGTTAAGTGAAGAAGGTAATATTGTAATCGCAATTGGGAGTTTTAGTATTACAGCGGCAATATAATTGTGTTGGGGTTTGTATTGATGACCTATGCGTTTTGTGAGATTCAGATGTTGTGAATGAAATGTTTTGTGATTGAAGATTGTAGAAAGAGTATTCTTAAAGCTGCAATTGCAGGTAGGCTTAAATTGTAATTGTATTTGAAGTCTGTTTAATTGATTCAATTATTGTATATCTAGTTTGGAGTTGAACTCAAATAGAGTTATAAAATATAGAGTTTTGGGAGTTAGAGTGAAGCACCATTTTGGTGCAACAGAAGCTTGGCATGTGCAAAGGCATTGGCCTTGAGCCTTTCTCTTTTGTCAGATGTGAACCTGACTTACCTGACTCAGACCATCTGACTGAGTCGGATCAGACCTTAACTCAGTTGACCAGACTTGACCAGACTATAGCTGACTCAGTATGACCTAGTTATACTTTAACCTTGGACCTTTGACTCGACCTTGACTCTGTAGAATTGACTTGACCCTGACTGACGTTGACCGTTAGTGGACCCTTTGACCGTCAGTGACCGTTAGTTTACCCAGATGGACCAGGCCTTTGATTAATGGGCCTGTTTAGGGGAATTGGGCTTAGGACTAGTTTTCTTATAAGTAATGAATTGGACCTTTGTGGTCCAAATTAGACTTTGGTTCCTTCTACAAAGTTGTAGATCTTCATAAGACTTACCTACGGACTATAGAATCAATCTAATCGGATTAGTAAACTCTTAGTTATACTAGAGATAGAGATTAAGATACCATAATGGGCTTAGAAACATTAGATAGAATTGTATGATTCTTCTGTGAGCCTTTTGGCTAAACTCTTAGAGTGCTTGTATGATTAACAGTTAGACGATTAACACCGATCGTTTAAGGATGAACCAATGGATCATGGATCTCGAGGTATGCGAGGCTTGTCATCAAAAGAGGTGGGAATGCATTTAACAGTTTTGTAATCATTGTTATTCTTTTACGAAAGTCTTTGTTTAATAAACTCATGCATTGTCTATTCGTTTATTCCATGCTTTGTTTATCTTTATGATTGTCTTTGGGAAATGAGAATTTCCATCTATGGTATATTGGATACTCTCCTTCATATTCTTATGGCTAGGTCGATACACCGCAATATTAATAATAGGTGTGGAATTGGCATCAATATTACGGGTGTGTAACTTTCACCCACAGATTGCTTTACGTCTTCAGTATTACGGTGTGTAAATGTCACCATAGAAATTATAAGGTGTGTAAATGTCACCGCAGAAACTAAAGGAGAAGTTTAGGTCCATATACATGATTGTTTATTTCAGTGGTTATGTTGTCTTCTAATGTTTGGGAAAACATGTAATGTTTTCCAAATCTGCATATGATTACTTAGAAGTTAAATGTTAATTATTCCCCAATTTCAGTTTCAGTGACAGAGCAGAATTGCGCAACGAAAGTTTCGAGGAGTTAACTTCGTTATTTGATTATATACTGATATGTTTAATTTTTTGTATATTCTAATTGTAAACCAAATGATTATTTTATATGTATCATTGGAGAGGAGTTCTTGTATATATATTCCTGAGCGGGGTTAGTTTTGGGTTAAGTTTTTGTAGCAGATTTCTTAATTGAAAATTCAAGTGCATAATTTAGATTTTAGTGCCTCTTTATTTAGTTAAATTCTTGGTTTAGTCGGAACCAGAGACTTGGAGAGTGTAGAAGTTGATTCTAAATCTGATTCAGAGTAACCAAAAGGGGTTTGATTTTGTCGATCTGACGATATGATTTTCAAGTGACTGAAATAATAAAAGTAAAATATGCAAATAACAAGATATGTAAACAATGATAATATGGATACTAGGGTATTCAAATCCACCAATAACCTATGATATGCATTCAACTTGTAATATTATTCTTGTCCTTATAGTAGATTCAAGTCTACCGTATAACTAAGGTGTTTCTCCAATGGATAATTTAATCACAACTAAAGTATTTATCCAAAGCATTAATTGTCTAATTAAGCACAACTAATCTAAAGATCAATATTTGGTTAAGCATGAGTTGTAGCATAATCAACATAGAGATATTCTAACTACAATGGATACATGGCATACATTGTGAAAGCAAGATGTTGACAAACTTGGATTAAATTATATCTTTAAACAATTCTAAACTTTCAAGAACAAGATACAAGATATGAATACATACCAATGAGATTAGGGCTTCATAAACCCTAGTAAATGAAATTAGAACATGAAGAACATTACAACAAAATTGAAATTTGATAAACTAACATGAACAAGCTATTCTTGATGGTTTTTCAACACAACAACCCTCTCTATTTATACACAAAATTCCCTTAAGCACTTGGATCGAATTTTGACACTCATCCACTCAACAAAACATGTTTTCTTAATTGATGGAATATATTTGGTTGTGGGAAACAAATTGGGAGTGATTGAGTGAGAGAATGGGGAGTGAGTGGATGTTTTGGAAAGAATCCAATGGGGGGTGAGTGGATGTTTTGGAAAGAATCTAATGGGGGTGAGGTGGATGTTTTGGAAAGAATCAATGGGGGTGAGGTGGAAATGTATTTGGGTCTTGGGTTTTGGATCATGGGTTGTTTAATCCCATGAATTTGTAAATAGGTTTGCCACCGATCGCGAGCGGCTGCAACGCTTCCAACTTTCTTCTCTTTTGTCTTCTCAATTCTTCCAAGCTTTATTTAGTACTTAAAAACACAAAATTAATTAATACAAATATTTATTCTTGAAAATGGTAAAAATGCCAAATTTGGGATAATATATGACTTTGAAGCGCGAAAGATGAGTTAAGTGCCAATGAAAAGGTGTATGAATATGCAATATTTGGCACTCATCAAATACCCCCCCAACCTGAATTTTACTTGTCCTCAAGTGAAATGTAAATCAGAAATCCTAATTATACCACTATCGCTGTCTCTCGAATGTATTTAGCGTATGCACTAAGCCTTTAAACCCCTAGGTGTCCTAGTGGGACGAGTTGTAGTCGTGAGGGCCTGCCAAAGAAGTACCCACAAACCCTTCTCCAATATCGTAGCATCCATAGAAATGTCTTTGTCTTGTTGATTCAACTGTGTAGATGATGAACTTCGAATTTCGTAGAACCTTGATAATTTGTAACCATTTTTTTTTAAGACCGCTACACACCGATCATCATATTTTTTTTAGTGACCCGCTACACTACCTGATCATCAGATACCAAACACAAGACCATCTACATTACTGGTCATCATAAAAAAATTGATTTTTGATTTATTTATTTTTTAATAAAAGACTAAAAAATCTATATGCAAAACACTACAAAAAAATCCTACAAAGACCCATCAATTTAGGCAGTCAGAAAAGAAGAAAAAAAATGCAAAAGACTACAAAGGATCCTACAAAAGACCCGCTACACAAAGTCATAAAAAAAAATACAAAAGAAAAACTACAAAAGACCCATTACAGCTGGTCTTGACAAAGACAACCAAAAATAAAATGCAAAAGACTATAAAAGACCCTATAAAAGACCCATACACAGTTGGTCATAAAAGACACAACAAAAATTGCAATACTCCCCCAAACCTAAATCTAACATTGTCCTCAATGTTTCAAAAGATGAAACAACAAAACATGAGAACAAAATGATTCAAAGGAAAAGAGATTACTAGATGCCAAAAGGGTGGTGCTAACATAATTGAATGAATGCTTTGAAAGCAAATAATATGAGCGCAAAGACAAAATGTTTGGTTAGCACACAAATATATCAACAAGATTCAAAATTTTACCTACTAGATTATACAATGATGACTCACCATGTACCAACAATCTAAAAAGTTGAGGATCAACCCAAAAGGCGTAGTCTCGGAAACATCAACAACCTTACAAATTATAACAGGACAGCAATGCAAGTGAGACTGCATATGTGAATGAGTTACCCCAAACCTAGATTTTTCAATAGATATATTTTTTGGGTACAAAATCTAACAATTTAGGGTGCACCATGCACAAGATCTAGTTCAAAGTGGATTTTGTCGGGGGATGGATGGAGAGACATGAGTGAACTCTAATTGTGGCTCATCAAAGGTATTATATTTAACGCAAAATAGTCCAAGAGGACTTGAGAGGCACAGTTCCAATCCTAGATTAGGTACTCTTAGAAAAGTAGGTTTAATAATAACTTTACAAACCAAATCTAGGTTGGGTGCAAGATTACCAGTTTGTGACATGGGCAGGGAGGTAGGCACATCATTATTAGGCACATCTATAACTCCTAAATCATTTGCCAGTGTCGCAGCATGCTCACATTCATAGAACAATCCATCAAGACCCAAATAAGTATCATGCTCATCCAAAATTTTATTCTCATGCATAGACAAATCAAAGAGACATCACAATGTGACCTAGGTAGAGAATCAGACATGTCAATTATGTTTTTATGCATAAGATCATTAGTGTTGACAGGAGATTCAACATTACCTATGTCAGACACAAGTACAACATCATGCTCATGCTCAAAAAAACAAATCAATAAGCCCCAGTTCACAATCATCCCCTAGAACTTCAGTTTCATGCATATGAATATCACAAGAAACTTCACTTGTGACTTAGATGAGAATCAGACACATCAAAGTTATTTTCATGTATAGTATCATTAGTGTCTGAGAGAAGATTCAACATTTTCTAAGTCACAAACAAGTTGTTGTAGCATGCTCTCTTTCACGGGACAACTGCACATGCTCAAGATTAGTAATCACATCACATGTAAATGGAACATTAGAAGAAACTTCATCCATTAAGGTCAAAGGTAGATAAGCCTAATGTCTACGAACCCAAAGGTTCGACAATATTTTCAGTAAAACATATTCTTCTAACATAACATCATCATCATCATCATTCATCATAGAAATGCATTTCCTTATTTAAAATCGTAGTATTTCTAGTCCCTTCATTTAAAATAGGTTCATATGCAATATCGGCTACACAAGTAAGACTAGGCATACTATTTTCACATTTTATTTCATTAGGACAAACAAATATTTCATCCTGAAATTCCTCCTTTCCTACATTTGTAAATGAATCAAATTCATTTTTAAAATGCATTAAGTTGTTCAATGGAAGGAGAGTCTTCAACAATAGGAAATTCATAATCAATGCTATATGGTTTATCATGCAATACACTCCTAGCATTATTTTGTTCGAGAAGCTTGAGATTTTCCTCCGCATATTGAGAAGTACAAAATTGTTCAAATTCCCATTTGTGGTGGATGATACATGTGTGCATGGTCATTTGGGTCTATAAAATCTGATCGCAACCTTGAAAGGTTGATTATGGTCCCAATGACTATCGGCTTTGTAATCGTTTGCATTTCATATTTTGGATTTTCATGATATTCTCTAGACGCCTAAAATCATGCAAAATATAGCAATTCTCAGCAGGATGGCCCTAAAGCCTCCACATAAGGTACAAGCATAGATTTGATTGCATTTCTAAAGGCTGTGATTTTAGATTCTAAGCGATCCAAAAATGATGACGTGAGGGTTGGGCCTTTGTCAAGATGTTCCATTTCACCCTTTTGTGGTGGATGATACATGTTTGAATAGTTATTAGGGTCCATGTATTGATGCTCAGGACTGTGAAAATGTCCATAAATATCCCTATAACTATTGACATCATGGTCTGTGGGAGGCTCGTAATATGAAGCATGACTGTAAGCAAGATCTCTAATGAATTTGTTTTCATCCTCACCTGCAGACCAAAATCGACATGATCTCTAACTAGCACTAGGGCTTGTTACGCGAGAGATTTGGAGGTACCTACTAACAGACCAATATTTTTTTTTCATTATTTGTTTTTTTGTTTTTTTGTTTTTTTTGTTTTTTTTTCAAGCCCGTTCTCTAATGACCTCGGGCATACATTAGAAAAACAAAATAAAAAGAAGAAATAAACGGAAGGGAAGTTCTCTGTCCCTTGAAACAAGGATGACTCCACCCACGGTAAACCTGCGATTTCTAGCAAACAAAAAGCATGATGGCTCCACTTAGATTGTTTTCTAGACCGGCTTCCTAATCCTTCGAAAGGGAATTCGTTACAATGAGAAACCTCTCTGGAATCAATCTGAGTTTAAATAAATTGAATAGAGCGAGGAAGATGCGAGGGCTTTGATACCCAAGGCCTCACCGCAATACAAGGCGGTGCGATCACGCATTCAATTTACGAAACCGTCATGAACTTCTGAAGTATGCTTAAAGAGTAACCAATATTTTCAAACGACTTTCCTACTAAGCTCGTTACCCTATAGGTCTCGTTCTATTCCAAATTTTAAAGCTTAGGTTCGCGTTTGGTAACGTTTTCCTAAGGCGGGCAAGAAAGAACGTTGATGAAATCCGAATCCCTTATCTTGTATGGCCAGTTCTTGCCCTTTACTAGGAAAATAAAGCAGTAGTATTCAAGTCCTCGACATATATGCAACGAAGGAATACGGTAACTCGCTAACAGGGATTCGCGAGTGTTTGGACAAACTTACCTCCCGTTCCATGCGGGGATGAACCGTTGTTGTCGACTCGGTGCCACACTCCTATGTCATGAACGAACCGAGGGGCCGAGGTGATATTGTAATCACCGTCCTGCTCTGCAAACAGTCGATATTTAAAAATACCCTTCCGTAGGGTTTAAAAATAAAAATAAAAATAGAATGTCCAAGTCCAAAGTCAAAATAAAGTGCAAAAGAAAAGAAAATTACAAGAGTAGGGAATCCTAATACAATCTAAAAATAAATAAAATAAACTCTTTTTTTTTTTAATTTAAAATAAAAACTTTTTTCGCTTCCTTTCCTTCGCCTTTACAAATACTCCGGCACCTGTTGAGCTCAAAAGAGGTAGTTAGGGTTTCGAAGTTTTAAAGCAAAAGCAAAAATTAAAAAAAATAAAAAACAAAAATAAGTGTAAAATCGACTGTGAATAGTTGCACCGCTACAGTGATTATGCTATAGTGATATGTGAACAGTGATATGTGAACAGTTCCAGGAGATGAAAAATGAATAGTGACAGGAGATGAAAAATGAACTACACCACTACCGAGTCCCCGGCAACGGCGCCAAAAACTTGGTAGGCTTAGAAAGATACCTACTATTGTGTATACTGCAAGTGCACGATTCGATAACAAACACATGGCAAGCATGTCGAACCACGAGAGACTTGGAGAGTGTAGAAGTTGATTCTAAATCTGATTCAAAGAGTAACCAAAAGGGGTTTGATTTTGTCGACATCTGACGATATGATTTTTCAAGTGACCTGAAATAATAAAAGAAAATATGCAAATAACAAAGATATGTAAACAATGATAATATGGATACTAGGGTATTCAAATCCACCAATAACCTATGATATGCATTCAACTTGTAATATTATTCTTGTCCTTATAGTAGATTCAAGTCTACCGTATAACTAAGGTGTTTCTCCAATGGATAATTTAATCACAACTAAAGTATTTATCCAAAGCATTAATTGTCTTATTAAAGCACAACTAATCTAAAGATCAATATTTGGTTACATGAGTTGTATCATAATCAACATGGAGATATTCTAACTACAATGGATACATGGCATACATTGTGAGAGCAAGATGTTGACAAACTTGGATTAAATTATATCTTAAACAATTCTAAACTTTTCAAGAACAAGATACAAGATATGAATACATACCAATGAGATTAGGCTTCATCTAAACCCTTAGTAAATGAAATTAGAACATGAAGAACATTACAACAAAATTGAAATTTGATAAACTAACATGAACAAGCTATTCTTGGATGGTTTTTCAACACAACCCCTCTCTATTTATACACAAAATTCCTTAAGCACTTGATCCGAATTTTGGCACTCATCCACTCAACAAAACATGTTTTCTTAATTGATGGAATATATTTGGTTGTGGGAAACAAATTGGAGTGATTGAGTGAGAGAATGGGGGTGAGGTGGATGTTTTGGAAAGAATCAATGGGGGAGTGGATGTTTTAGAAAGAATCTAATGGGGGTGAGGTGGATGTTTTGGAAAGAATCAATGGGGGTGAGGTGAAATGTATTTGGGTCTTGTGGTTTTGGATCTGCGGTTGTTTAATCCATGAATTTGTAAACAGGTTGCCACCTGATGCGTG